>CAUHTR010007356.1:130659-193194 GCA_959609185.1 Schmidtea polychroa | reverse complement strand
AGAAAATGATTTGATTTTATTACGTATTTATTAAATAACATCTAAATCATTTTTTAAGATTTGCTTTGATTTCACGTACAAAACTTGACCTTTTAGATTTGTTCTTTATTCCCTGATTGTCTTTTATTCACTATATATTGAAAAATTACGAAGAAAATTCTCATGATTTGATAGTTTTTATATTTTGCAAATAAATATATCTTTTCATTCCCATAATTAGAGAACTTGTTATTCAGACAGAATCGTCTTAACTGACTCTCGATTTTCATGCGTACTAGGGTAGATGCGTAACATTTACTCTCAGCTGATAACGAATTCCTTACATTTCCAACAATAAACCGATGAAGTGACGAATTCAGTTACAAAATTTACCGATTTTTGAAAATTTTTAAATACGAAATTTCACTGGCATTCGAATCGTTTTTCCAAGAATTTTAATTTGAAATTTTGTACTTTTATCATCTGAACGTTAGTAGTGAGAAGCCCCATGCTGCAAACCTGATTTTTGGTTACGTAACTGCTGCAGAGTGCTACACTTATTTTTTCTGGGATTTTCAATAGAAAAAAGGTCCTATAGAAAAAAAGCCAGGACTTTTCTGACTATAGTGAGGGGTCTCGATAGATCCTGGGATTTTCAATAGAAAATCTGATTCTCGTTAAAAAAGCATGGATTTTTCTAAGTAAATTAAGGTGGGTCTCCTTGGTCCTGGGATTTTCAATACAAAAAGGAGGTCTTCAATTTAAAAAGCATGGTAAATTAATAATAAATAGGTAAATTAGGAGTAGATAGTTAAGTAGGTTCCAGATCCATGTGCACTCCAGATCCAGATACCCCCCTATTTTTTTTACTTTTTAAATATACCCCCCTACTTTTTTTAAATTAAAATTTTTGTTTTAATTATCGATTACGTAATAATTTAAAAAGTTTTTTAAAAAGTTTATAACATCATTAATTTTAATTTTTTATAAGAAATTTTCATGTCAATATACTTGAAATTAAATTCTCTATTAAATGAGACATGGCGTAATCAAAATTGTGAAATTTAATTTTTAGTACACCATTTTTTGAATTTACACATTTTTTAAACAAATATACATTTTTCTAATTCATTCATCTTTATTGAAATATTTACAAACCAACATGTTTTAGTTATCAATAAATCGAGTAAGGGTAGGAAATTATTTAGAATCAATAAGTAACACACAGACCTTAGTGTAATAGATGTTAATACATATTACAATAAACCCACTCACATGCGTATACATATATTAAACCACGCACATATTAATATTATTATTCAATACATACAAGTCATAGAGGTTAAGCACATACAAATCAAAATCATGCATTGATATTGCATCCTTATTGCATATGAGTAATATCAAAACTGTAAAATTCATTACATCATTAAATAATCTTCTATTATAGTACTTTAAATTATATTCAATCATTAGTTATTGCAATAAAGTGGGAAATTATTTCGGTGAATGGCAGCAAATTAATAAATATTTTACACTAAATTACCACAAAATTATAAACCTTTCATTAAATTCAAACAAAGTATTAACATTTTTCATCAAATTGCAACAAAGTAATAATATAAGTTGGAAATATTTCAACAGTTGTAAAATATTTAAGCAATTTGTAACAAGATTATAAAAATATTGCAGCAAAGTAATAACATACCAATGACTATTTAACTATGTGTTAACACTGTACGCAAAACTGTTCATATTTTTATTATAGTGTTTTTTATTTGGGGTATAAGATTTTATATCATGGTATTAAATATTTATATGAATTCCAATTTCTGTTTGTCACAGTAAATATTATTAAATAAAATTTCTCTCGGTTTTATGAACTTAAATATAAATTATTATTGAAAATAATAAATCTTATTGATAAATATATTATATTTTAAGTTTATTCATTTCTCAACTATGTTTCTCAATATTCTATAAATTGATAATATGTTAATGCACTACTAAAACTTACTAATTTCTGCAACTAATTCATAATTAATTCGAATAACATGTTAATTTAGAATTCTTAAATTTAATAAAACTTATTATTTTTAAATATTATTTTAAAAAACATAATTTAAAAAACTTTGTAAGTTTAGTTTTAATCTATTTTAAAAAATTAAGATTTCTAGTTATAATAAATGAAGTTTCTTTATCCCTTAATTAATATATATTTACAAGCTGATCGTAGTGGTGGGCGGTTGTAATCCAACTAGTGGGAGGCCTCTGTAAATATATATTGTTGTTAGTGAAAACATTAATTAATTTGGTTATAGTGCCAATGACGCATTTTCATGCTCGCATATTTGTAATATATTTTTAATACGTTTCGAATGTGCTGGTAGTTGACTACCCTGACATGCTAGGCGTAATGTTCCGTACGAAGAACTATAATGCCCAGGTTCTTCTTACCCCACTTGGGGAGGCACAGACGACCCTTGTGGACGCGAAAAAATATCCACAGTGTCTTTCAGGCACAGATATTTGGTCACTGCTCATTAGGCCGGGCAATACTAAATGCATAAACTCTGCCTTGTCCTCTCTTGTATTGATTTTTATAGTTTCAATAATTATTAAAAATAGGGTTTACATCTGAAGAGGCATTGGTTTAGGTGTTTTGAGTGTGAATAAATAATGATATCATTTTGTAGAGTTTTAAATTCTATCATTCTATCGTGAGTTGACAATTATTCTCATTTACCACTCATTATTTTCAAAAATTATAAAACTTCATTTATTATAACTAGAAATCCTAATTTTGTAAAATAGATTAAAATTAAACTTACAAAGTTTTTTAAATTATGTTTTTTAAAATAATATTTAAAAATAATAAGTTTTATTAAATTTAAGAATTTGGTGTAGGATAACTGAAAGATGATTGGAAGACCAATTAATTAAAAAATTGGCTGTAAATACAGTAGTGTCTTTATGATTCATAAATGAGATGTAGGAAAGACAAATTTTCTAAAGCATGAAATTATTACGTCTAATAAGATATTGCACTGAATATATGCGGACAACCGGCACATTTATTAGATAAAATTGAAGATTGAATTAAAGAAATGTAAACTTGTGGAATTATTAAAGAATGTGAATCGCCATGTAATTCATCGTCAGCGTGTGTAAAGAAAAAAGGAAACGATAAAATAAGACTTTGTTTAGACTTTAGAGAGCGAAAAAATATATCTAAAAAGTCAATGTTCCCAATGCCAAATATAAATGAATTATTATGTTATGAATGACTCGCAATATTTTTTTATAATTAAATAGTTGACATATATGTGTATATACCAAATAATAACAAAAATTGTAAAAATAATAATTAAATAATAATAAATAACAATAATAAAATAATAATAATAATAAAATAATAATTATAATAAAATAATAATAATAAAATAATAATAGTAATAATAAACTGTTGTAGATAATAAAAATGTCAGATAATAATAATTATTATTATATTATTAGCATTAATATATATGTAGTCCGAGTTTATCCGACAAGATATTTTGTCCTCCTATGGGTATTAGTCGCAAGTGTACTGTTTAGACTTTATTATTATTATTATTATTATTATTATTATTATTATTATTATTATTATTATTATTATTATTATTATTATTATTATCTGGCATTTTTATTATCTACAACAATAGTAATACTAAACGTTTTTCAATTCTTTTATTTATTTGTAAAGGAAAATCTTAACATACGCTTCAAAACTACCAAATGAATCCGGAGGATGATTATATCTGTTGAGACCATCTCTACAACTGAATGGGCAGCAATATTCATTGGATCGCCCAAATTCAGTATATACTTGCCGTCTCCAATATTTGTAAACAATAAAACAAAATGCACCTCTGGAACGAAATATATTTCAAATAATTCAAAAAATGTAAAGATAAAATATTTATTTATATAATAATTATACAACATCGAACGGAAACATTGACTAATCAATATTGAATTTTTGAAGTGATATATATATATATATATATATATATATATATATATATATATATATATATATATATATATATATATATATATATATATATATATATATATTCAAAAATTCAATATTGATTAGTCAATGTTTACGTTCGATGTTGTAATCTTTCATATATAATTCAATACAAATAATGAAAATAAACACAATGTAAAATTTAATTTGACGGGTTTATAGATACAATAATTCATGACAATTAAATATGACATATTCCTACAATAATCATTAGCTGCAATTTCACTTAAAGTGTCATGCACAAAAAGCATGAATTTCAAATTGATAAATTAAAATATAAAAATGCAAAGTACTTAATTCATATTTGATTCCACAACATTGAGTTTTAAATTTATAATTATTATTATTATTGTCTTATAGTCGAAAATTTTTTCATTAAATACATTATTTGCAGCAAAAGGCTTAAATTATGATTTTATTGTTTTATATTATTATTATTATTATTATTATTATTATTATTATTATTATTATTATTATTATTATTATTATTATTATTATTAATATTATTATTATTATTATTATTATTATTATTATTATTATTATTATTATATTATTATTATTATTATTATAATTATATTATTATTATTATTATTATTATTATTATTATTATTATTATTATTATTATTATTAATGTTGAGGATACCTAAATAATAAATAATATAAATAATTAGAATAATTTGGGGAAAACTGATAGGGTGATTAAGATAGAATTCTGAAATTTGGAAAAGAAAATAGAAAAGCAAAAAATTGAGAAATGAGAAAGGTATAACAAGATAAAAGAAATTCAACAATAAAGCGGAGAAAGGTCACTTATAATTAATGCAAGTGCTAGAAAACAAAAAGGAATTCCAAAATTGGAAAAAATAAAACAAAACACGAAAACAAAATTGGCATCTCCAAACGTTCAGAGAAAATGTGGGAAATAGAAAAGTATGGAAAATGCCAGAAGCAGCAATGAAAAAATAACAAATTATCATGAGTCCCAAACTGTCATAGGCAACACGGGAGCTGTACAAACTATAAAAGCAAAAGTCCCATAATGGAAAAAGAAAAATTAAAAGATAGTCGAGAAAATAATTCGGATTTAAAAATAGAGAAAATTAGAGAAATTAAAAGTGAGAAATTTGAGATAGGAAAGAAGAGAAAATATTGGAATTAAACGATGCGATAAAATTGAGTTCAATAAGGAAGGTTTAAAGTATACTGAATAAATTCAAGTCAAAGCAAAGAAAATTCAATTCAATTTACCAGGCTATTGAGTCAGAACAGCGGCTGGTGAGTATTCAGGAATTGGGAATTATACGAGCAGAGCTATTTCTCACGTAGTGTCGCAATAAGTTCAGTGTAATTACCTATTTGAGTGTTGAATTGATCGTGTTGTTATAATTCGTGTAATCAATTGTGATAATCAATAAAGGTTTACCTTGTCTGAGAATAGTTATTTTGTGGATCAGATAAAACACGCTTTGGAGTCAGGCATTTGATTGGTAAATTTTAAATATTACCACCAACCCAATAACAGAACATGTATAACATCATTATTGTTTTATATTTATAATTATTATTATAAATAATACATAAAATATACACATTAAATTCCAGTTTCTTGAAAGCTGTATAATTAGAATAATAAATAAAAAATAGTGATACTACCAATAAAAACAACAACAATAATAACAATAATAATAATAATAATAATAATAATAATAATAATAATAATACTGTTACTAAATTTAGTGTAAACCAATACTTCTTAGACTAACTGATTTAATCAATAATAAGTCAGAAAAATTATTTGTATATTTAAAAGAATAAATTATGATTGAAGTTGTCGATCTTTGATGATGCTGAATGTTTAATAGTAGCCACCAAATCATCAAGCTATTCATCGAAAACCTGTCCTTCAACCATCTTTATTTCTTGAAATCATTAATCAACTTGAACTTGAAAATCCTTTCATCTAATTCTTTTTGGCAAACCTTTCTGCTCTTTGTGGGATATTCCAGTATTTAAGTTTCAAAAAATGCTGGTATAAAATTTATTTCTATTCAAATCTTCTAAAAATCCCTGTATAGGCCTAGCATTTTTAATTAATAAGTATAATAATAGACTAAAAATTTCAATGATACTGAAATTAAAAAACTTATTTTAATTATATAAAATTAATTATTCAAGTCCTAACGTTATCATTTCTCAATCTGGCTCTCCATTCTTGTCCCACGTTATCCCAAGTTGTTACTCTTTCAATCTAAGACACGTGAAATCATTTATGTACGGTCCCATTGAAATCCGAGATAGATTCAAGATAATGGAAATTAGTGTATAGATTAGTCATACCAGTGGTGACTTGACTAAAAAGACGACACCATAATACATGAGTATTTATTATTAACGTTTTTTGAATACTCAGTTGGAAAATTTATTTCCACAAAAATGCTTGTTGAAAATTGGTTTTAATTTTACAAGATTTGATAGAAAAATTTATTTTAAGATATTAAAATAAAAATATTAAGTTATCGATTAACATTAAAAAGTTATTAAGCAAAATTAATGATGATTATGAATCAATAATTATAATATTCACCTATTTTGAGTTTTCAAGTCGTTATTTCTGACTCCAATGGTTGTATAAAAAAACAATTAGACAAACAATACTCAACATATATTTGTATTCGAATGCGTACAACCTACAATTTACAAAACTCCATATACCGCAATAAAAATGTTTATTTTAACTATTTGATTACTCTTGCTGTGACCACTTTGGTTCTGCACGTTCTACAATAATCACCTCTTTTCTCTAGTCCTTTGAGATAACTTGATCATTTTCTTTCCTCTTCCGTTAATTCCATCTTCTAATTTTAGCAATTTCCCCTTTATCTAATCTCGCTTTGTCCGTCCCCACATGAGGCAAAATACCATTTATTCATAAGTTTTAGTTTCTTTATATAGTAAAAATAATCGCATTGATAATTGATGTTTTGGCTAAGTCATCTCTATTTTACAATCTTTACCTCGCAGTACTTTTCATTTTCCTGTCATTGAAAGAAATAATTAATTGTCCAATCGTGCTTCTTTCTTGCGATAATCTTTTCCCGTTGTCATGATAATGGCTTTCCAATATCGACTTTGTTTATTGTTCTTTCTGTTTACTTAGCATGGATTTCCCTTAATTAATTACAGATTTTCTGCTTTTCTACGTTTCCTCTGAACATATTCTGATAAATCTATTCTCGCTATGATCTTCCCCATTATTTCATTTGCATCTGACCCGTTTTTCAAATATTAATTCGATGATTTGTTGATTTTGAGTTTTCTAGGACATAACCGACTTTTGATCTGGAAATTGGTTTCTGGCAGATTTTGACCAAACCGATTAATCGGTATCGGCACCAACGTGAAAGACCGATCCAAATAAGAAAAAGAACGTGTTTTTAACAATTAAAATGAAACATAAAAATATCTGTAAAAAAGTAAAAGAAATAAAAATAACAAATACATGACATTGACAAGATATCCATTTCGGTTTTTCATTGCTACAATCTCGTTATCTCCATTTCCCACGAGACGATGAATATTAATACACAGATGTATCTACAACTGCTATGTGCTACACGGATAGATCTATGAGTCTACAAGGGACCGAGGGTTGAGGTATGGCCTAAAGCGGACGGCCATGTATTTTAGCAGATATAAACATAAAACAGCACATTCGTGGATGTTCAACATTCATCAAACAACAATGTTAACAACAAACTGAAAACTCGAAACAAGTCCGTAATTTTAGTTTAACGATCGTCGATTAATGTTGTCACATTTTTATAAAAGTGATTGCTTCCTCTTGATTTTCTTGACAATTTGATTTGGTCATCATTCTAGCTTCCAGGCTTCTATCTAGCGACCTTTAAACAAAGAAAACATCTACAATTAATATTAAAATACAAATTTATGTGACTACGTTTAACTGGATCTATCCGGATCGGATCCGGAATCGGCTATGTCCTAGAATTTCCGATTGTTCCCTTTTTAATTACATGGAAATTATAATAATTTTAAATTTAACAACTCCAACAATGGCATAAGAGGTTTAAAATAATTACTTAACTAAATTTGATAAATTAGACATCATTCGATAGAGAAAATTAGATTTTCAGATAATATTGATTAATTCTTAGATTGGATAAATAGAAAATATAAGGAAACTAACATCAAAATGAATAGAAAAATCGATACAAGAGATATTGCCAATTCTTGTCTAACATTACTGTTTGTTGTTGAAGGAATCGATTTGGTCGTGATGATTGGATTTGAGGTAGTTGCATGTTTAGTGGTAGTCGAGGAGATTCCGGTAGTTCCTGAAGTGCTCGAATGAATTGTAGTTGCTGTTGTTGTAAGGGTTTCACATTTTATTTTGAAAATCGATTGTTTTGGAGGAATTTTGCATAGAGTTTGATTTTGATTGACTACGGGTGTCCACAAGGCAAGAACAGTACGCGTATAGGACGAAGTTTGCAAGACAGGCAGGTTCGTAATTTAGTAACCTTCTCCCGTATCTTTTGTTCGATTATGTCGGATATAATATCTAATTGGTCTCGTATTCGATGATATTCTAGCTTCAATGCAGGGTGTCTCAATCTTTCCTGATACCACTGGTATATTGTTTCGTGGTTTATTTTACCATCTGTACGACTTAGACCTATGGCCAATAACATGTGGTTAGGTACGACTGGTGCTTGTCCCATGGTTTGTAGTTGTATGCTCTTAATTCTCTCTCTTTTTTGTGTAAGCGTTTTTAGAGGATCGTTTTCTATATCAATGAAGTTGATTAATTGTTGAATCTGTTCTGTGAATTCCGTCATGTCTATTGGAAAAAGAAAATATTTTAGTAATACATAGCTAATTAATGGTTGTTTCATCAAACATTTTTTCTTTTAAATCGTTATTAATTATTTTACTTTATCTTATTTCCCCATTATGTTAAATTTACTTTATTTAGATCTTTACTTTTATCTAAGCACAATTTCATAACAAGATTCAGTAAGCATTAGTCAATTTGCATTCGCCAATCAATGTGAATAATTACTTCGCTATAATCCCGGCTGAGCCCCCAAAAATTATGCTGGGGCACTACTCGGTTGATCACCCTTCGTTCAACTTTTGGCCTAGGAGATGAATGCCCATTCCGATTATACTCGTCATTACTTTGTCAACCCCGAGCAGAGCCCACACATAACCTATACTCCAACATAGTACCCGTGAATTCCTCCACGTTGGAACTGTACTATGCCGTCGAGACGCCAGTAAGCAGGTGAGCCCCTACTTAGAACTACTCCTTACTGAGACCTCGACTTACTACTCCCGACTGCCGATAGAAGGACTTACGTCTATTCATAGCGTCAACCCACCGTACGACCGTTAGTTTGGATTGCAAACTGACTAGTACTTCTCGAATCTCGAAAAAATCTCAACCCTATTTACGAAACCCATACTGAATCTCTCACAAAAGAAAATTATACAAAGACATAAAATTGTTTATTCCAACATTACGCATACAGAACACCGATGATTTACATACAACAGAGATATCGGGATGAGGGAAAAACAAGGAAGGAAAGACATGATAGTTCGGTTCAACGGTTTTCCGGAGAATAGAGTCATTTCACGGGAGCATTCTTATTTATCCCAATCCGTATCTGCCAGTAATTCCTCCAGGTTGAAAAATTCGGAGGCGTTCTCCTCCCATGTTACTCCAGCGGCGGAGATGATTCGCCCTGGGATTCCAGATGTTAGATCTATAGCTGCCGAAGGGTCGTCGATTTTAATCGGAAGATCCATGAGTTGTCGACTTTGTTTGGCGATTATCCGTTCTCGTTGCTTCCTTTTACGTTCGGCCCTCGATAATTGCCGACGTTTTGGTTTTGTTACTACCAGATTAGTCAGAGGTGCCGTAGATGTAGAGACGCTCGCCGGCGGCATCTTACTAGTTCCCAGGAAAACGACGTCTGGTTGTTTCGGAGAGAGCTGGGTCTCGACGCATTCTCGGCAAGACTTCCTGACGGGGGATGACGACTTAGAGGAGGTGTCGTGGTGTGTTGGGAAGAGATTATCGGCCTCGTTGATGGGAATACTAACTATTTTTCGCGTAGTCGCGGCCTGCAGATATACCTTGTGCAGGGCTTCAGACTGCTCCTTGATTAAGCTCCTTTGGGAACGGCTCTCTGAGATTAGAGCGTCCCGGCAGTGCTCGCTACGATATAGTTTTTTCTGCATTTCCTTCATCTGAGGGGGCTAAACCAGGTGCCCGCCAACTCATCTATTCTTCTTTTATATCGCCCAATCTGTGTCTGCAGGTCCTTGATAATTGCATTTTTGTCGGAGCAGGAGAAACAAGGACGTAATGCAGGTTGGTTATTTGGTAGCATATCCAATGGCTAGAAAGAAGAGGGTTATGATACACAAGACATACAGTATTTATGAAGATACTCGTTTCACCCTACTGACCATTCGCTATATCTGATGTTTTGTCGGAAAAAGGAAAATAATTTAAATGGGAGGGAGAATTTTCTTCTCAGAGGGTCGGTGGTTGCTACTAGGTTTATTATGTCAAATAAATTAATAACATGTACGATTGTATCGACAGATGCAAAATATGTGACCGACCATTATGATGATTACACTATTAAATGAATTTAATACTCTTCAAACTCCTCTTAAAAACCTTAATTCACTATTTCGACCTAAACCTAAAGCCAATCTACATATACCCGGCGAATTATTCCCCGACAAATCCCCCTTTTCGTACTCGGTGAGCTTTTTAATGTAGATTTAAAGGATTACGAAATAGATTTAGTTAGTTTTAATTACCATTTACAATTTTTAAATAACAGGAGAATTTCAGCTATTTGACCTTGAAATCATCGGCTATATCCGTCTAACAGATCGTTATCTGCGTCATGAAATTTTTCACAGGCAAAAATATGAGAATTACCGGCTGATATAACGCTCTCATGATAGTCGCTATCGATTCCTCTCACCCGCTGCTATTTGCCAAAAGTTTGTGCCGGGTGTGTCTTACTGTAGACACTCATGCTGTTAAAGATGAATATTTAGTCATGCTCTATTCTCATCCCTGCTTATCTACGAATATCGTCGATGACAATAACACTACGCCCTCACACGTGTTCTATTTGATGGAATTTTACTCGTATATCGAAGGTGGAAAATAATGCGCTCGTCGATTTTTCTCTATCTACTTGCATTCAACCTACGGGACGTGGATTTATTTCCATGATTGTAGTGTTTCTAACGTTGGATATATTCTGCGACGAGAGATCCTGCTATGCCAACAAATTGACTATTAATTCGCGTCAATGGTCGATTTTTTAAGAAATTCGTAAGTAGTATAGAGTTTGTCAATAAATGGTTTTCGAAAAATAAAATACGGTTGCATTTGAGGTCTTATGTTTTGATTTTTCCATACTTAGGTTAGTCATTATATCGTGTCGAATGTTTATCGAGGTTTAAGAGTGTAAATGTTTGATTAGGCCTATCTTCTGTAAAAATGAAGTAGATGTTCAATCTCAAGATGTTGGAAGCTCAGAGAACTCTAATTTATCGATAGCGATCGCATGAATTATGTTGAAGAATCGTACTTGTGGTAGACAGAAACGTTTCAGGCATAGAAGTTATGGTGGCTCCCTTAATCACTATGAACCATGCCTATTGATCTTTTTACTAATTTAAAAATACCTCATAGATCTAGTGTCCACTGCATTAATTCAATTTAAGAATCTTCAGTGACGGACCCGTGAGGAAGCCCCCACATTACGGCCCAAGTCAACTGCGTGATTGAAACTTTTCATGCCCACCGGCTGAGCACCCGAAGGCCCCTCACACCATGACATGAAACGTCTCAACTCCACGTTTCTCATAAGATGCATATTTATAAAATCATTGAATCATAAAACAAGGCATAAGAACATCTACAATAACTAAAACTTTTATTTAACTATGCAGATCATTAAAAATATTACCAAAGATAATCTAAACATCATTGAATCATAAAATAAATCTTAAGAATATCTACAGTAACTCATTTAATACAAAAACTTTTATTTAACTATTTAAATCATCAAAGTATTACTCGGGATCAAATGAAAAGAAAAATCATATTACGTCAAATTTTACTCATTAAGAAAATTATCCATCATTACTATTTACTTTCTTATTAAAAATTAAAGATCTTCTTACTTATCGTTTATTGTGTTGTGAGCTGAGTCGGAAATCGATCGGTATTTCACTGCAAATAGTCGTCTGAATTTTGGTTGTTAAATCGCTCCTTAAAATTGATGGCTATCGTTGGTTGTCCTTTTCTGTTATTGTAGGTCGCTACTGGCTGTGGAATTCACTCTATGGAATTTTTTAGATTAACAGTGATTTTTATGAGTTTGGTGCTTGTTTATATATAAATTTTCTATGTGAGCGGACCAATCAAAATTGAGTGCCGCTTATTTTTCTAATTTAATTTACTTTTTCCTGTTTTTTGGTTATTTTCTTAATTTTTCTTATTTTTGTTATATTTTTTATTTGTTTTATTAATTTCCTGGTTATTTATTGCATTTTTCGTTATTTTAAGCGTCATTTTATTTTCCTATTTGAATTTTCTTAATTTTATTTTTTTTTGTCTTAATTCTCATTTCTTAGTTTATTGTTTCTTTTGTATTGGTTTATAGTTTATTTTTAAATTTGTTTGTTTTATTTTTATTTTATTTAGCTTCTTACTTATCCTAATTTCCTAAATACTTTTCGACTCAGCCCAACATTACATAGTTTAGATAATATTATTTTCGCAAGAGAATAAGCGGTTTTCCCCAGGATTACCTGCCCCTAGTTCAACATATTATTTTCCAGATGTAATAAAGAATAGAATAAATCTGAGTTTGTAATTATTTTCAATTGAATGAATGAATCTTTGAAGTAACCGTATTAAAAATAAAATTTAATTGTATTGGATTTCATTATTTCAATATAAGTACATGATGAGCCAGATTATAATTTTTTTTCTAACGAAATTATTAAATTATCAAAAACAAAAGAGTTATTTCATATATCGATGGCATCAGTTGGCCATAGCCGTCCGTGGCATTTTCCAAAATTGTCATTCATGTATCAATGTAAAAAGTATAACTAAATAAATATTTTAGAAAATGAATATTTAAAATTTATAAAGATTTTAAGGAATTGAATTGATTTTAAAAATTTTAATTGTAAATAAATTTTCAGGATTATATTATATTTTTGTTGTTGGCGAAGAAGAGGGAACTATCACAGATTAGGTGAATTACAGAATTCCCTTCCGACATTTAGTTGTGATTGCTTACCTCTGACTATCCTACGTCATCGATCTGAGTCTGACTGCTTGATCAATGATACCAATAATGACAATGCCCAATATACCTTCAATGACGGCCGGTGAGTGAGCTTTACTTGTATGCAATTGTGATATTACGGGAAATATTATATCAAGTTCAAATATTTGTTTTCATATGATAATTTCAGATAAATCTATAAACATTATAATAAAATTTGAAAAGTTTACTTTATTGTTTCATTTACTTGTTGGACCAATGTCATTTGATTGGTTATTCTCTGATTCGCGGTCTAATCGATAAAACCGGATATTTCTGAATATCGATTGGACAGTTCATCATTAGCATTATAATTATAATCAGGGTATCAAGTTGGAATTTGGATCTTGGGAATTTGCTCATAATAATTTCAAAAATTCCGAAATTAATTTGTCAAGACCATTTCTGTAAAACAAATATAGATAAATAATTTGTTTTTTTATTTTATTTTTTTAGTATAATATTCCACTGGACATGAAAAATCAATAAAAAAAATTGAATAATTATTGGGAACGTGTAAGTTGTGAAGCTTTGTTGATACAATTGATGGGTTACACAAAAGATACGAAACAGAAATGTAAAATTGTACAAATTTTCAAAATCAATTAAAATTAATTAAAAATTTGGAAAAAGTAAAAATCAATATCTTCCGGGGAAAAAGAGGTAACCGTTATCATATGAAATTCTAAAGACGAATAAAATAACTTCAAGCTAATCAGAGGTCTATAGAAGGGTCAGGGGCCAAAAAAACAAATTAATTAATTAAGTTTTAACTAATGCCATTAATCAAAGAATACCCAGCGAATTGTCAAATCAATGGGTTATCAGGAACTAAAATAAAACAATAAATTCTTCAGCTTGTCCAGCTGAATCAATGAGTTTCAGGGAATTTAGATAGGAAATAAATTATTCAATCTATCTAGGTTATTGTCAGATGAATGGGTTGCCGGGAATTAGTAGAATCTGTACAGAATTCTTCAGCCGGATAATGATCAGTGAAATGTTATATAATCAGAGAGCAAAAGACAGAAAGTGCCAGTTGGTGGAAGAGAAAAAATTATAAAAACATAGCAGAATTAATTAAAGGTGAACGGGAGCGATACCCATTGAGAATTTACGCACATATTGTAAATAAAAATAGTTTGTACAATTAGAAAATAACGATTTTGTTGGGATTTGGGTTCTATTTCTTTGATTGCTAAACACTAGGAGTTGGAGAAATATTTAGTCTCATCGACAAACAATTAAATGTCCCAGCAAAATCATTGGATTCAAAAATTAATGTGAAAAATGGTGTGTGTTTTAAATGTTTTTAAATAGTTTGACTTTTAACAAGGGTTATATGTCTGTGAATTCTTGTTGTTTTAAATGTATTTAATTATTAAGTTAATTAATTTTTAAATTTCAATTTTTTTGTTAAAATCAAATTTGTATTAAGATAAAATTATAATTGAAATATTTTAAAATCCTTAGATTTATTTGTCACAAATAAAAAAAAATTATTTAAATTATAATTTCAAAATATTTTATTATACTTAATGATGACAGCCAATCTTTCAAAAATATTTAGTAAAATCAATGTTCAAGTGGTTCTTTTAATTAAATCGTTGCCATGTCTGTTTAATTAATTTAAATAAAAAATAAGGTATGCATTTACTAGAACTTTTACCAACATACAGTCACCAAAAAAAGTCGTGAACACTTATTGTTTTCTGTGTGTAAAAGTCTAAATGTTTGTCACTCTCAATGTGAAAATGTTAATATAACTCCAATGTTGTATTTTTAATGATTTTTCATTTATTTCGCATCATTGAAATCATTATTTTGTTTAAACTCCATTTATTTGTACGCATGTTTTTGGGAATGCACATGTCACGAAACACTCTCTTGAATAGAAGAATTCTATCTTTAATTATCAATAAATTGAAAATTGGGGAAAGTTATCGAAAAATTGCAAGCAACCTCAATATTTCTGTTGTAGTAATTTTGAAAGTGGTAAAGCAGTACAAAACAACGAATGATTTGTCTAACAAATATTTAAATTGCGGTCGAAAGAAGATACTTTCAAGCAGAGTTCAACGACACTCAGCATTATAATTCGCAAAGAATACGGCCGTTACCTGCGAGTATTTGAATGAATTTCTTGATAATCACATGAATCAGTAGTAAAACTGTCAAGAATTATTTGGCTAGAATGGGAATTAGATCCTTGTTACCGCTCAAGAAGCCACTGTTAACAAAAAGGCACAGACAAATGAGATAGTTTGTAAAGAAGTATATCAACGAGTCTTATAGTCCCTACACTGAAACATCCATCCTCTAATATGTTATCGGGAGCTTCATTGCTTCTGGGCCTGGAAAAGTTCGGTTCTTGTGCACTGAAGAAAGATGCAACTTCCAGTGGTATTTGAAGGTTCTGAACAATGAAGTACACAGTTCCGTTAGAGAGGCGTTTGGTTATAATCAAGATTGGGTCACCGCAGCAAAATAATAAAAGAAAGGACCCCTCAGTCACCCGACCTTAACCCCATTGACAATGCGTGGTCCTTGCTGAAATACCAAATTGGAAAATATAAATTTGATAACCTAAGTGACATGAGAGCAGCAATACTCAATACTTGGTTTCATCAGTTACCTAACATTTTCTTTGAAAATCTGGTGCTGTCAATGACGAAACGGTTACAGGAGCGAATCAAGCAAGGCGGTGATCCAACATCATATTGAATTGATTATTGGAGTCCTCTGGACATTTTGTTAAATATGATGTTTCAAATTATAAATGCTTTTCACTTTATTCAGGTTGTTATGAAGTTTGTGAATAAATTATGAATAAATTTAACCGTTCACGACTTTTTTTGGGGGTCTGTATAATGACGTAAAGCAAACATTTGCTGCCAATACATGCAAAATGGAGACACCTGACAAAATATGCTTCCGAAAAAATGTGGTCGACTGTATTCGGTGCAATATACGTAAGAAAATATAAATTGGAAATATGCATAGTTACATCAAAGAATTAAAGATTACCTATATCCTGATGGTAATTCCTCAGTTATTAAGCGTCTACCATACTGACAGAAACGACAAAAGAAAAAGAAAATCTCAGATTTAAAGAGCCAATCTTTATCAATTCCGAACAACTAACAGTAAATTCCAAAGAGGTAGCAAGTGATTTTTTTTATTAATAATCAGAACATCAGAGTATAATAAAGTAAAACATAGAGTATGGATGCTATTTATTTAATTTTCATGAAGAATTTTGTGGATTTAGTAAAATTTGAACAATGTAATATTTTTGGATTGTGATATTTTTTTGAAATTTTATAAAATTAAATAATCTTTCTCAATGATTGCAGAAATTTCAGCATTAAATCCCAAAAAATAAATTTTGAAGGACAATAAAAATTATTTTAAAGTTTTTGAGAAAAATTATGGGGAAAAACTGGCAGCAAAAGTTTATAATATTTATTACTAATTATTTTTGTCAATTGAGGCTGCTATATCAATTTTTATATTATTATTATTATTGTTATTATTATTATTATTATTATTATTATTTTTATTATTATTATTATTATTATTATTATTATTATTATTATTATTATTATTATTATTATTATTATTATTATTATTTTTATTATTATTATTATTTTTATTATTATTATTATTTTTATTATTATTATTATTATTATTATTATTATTATTATTATTATTATCATTATTATTATTATTATTATTATTATTATTATTATTATTATTATTATTATTATTATTATTATTATTATTATTATTATTATTATTATTATTATTATTATTATTATTATTATTATTATTATAGTAATAAGATTTACATTCATTTATAAAATTCTTTTCAAATACAATAATAATATTATCATAATGACGTAAGTTATCCACTAGTAGTTAGAACGAACATTTAATTTTAGATGTTTGGGACGAGTTCTCTGAGTTTAGGATTCCTTTAACACTGTTGTCTACTAACCATAATTGTCTTACCCGAATGATGTAAATTATCTACTGGTAGTTAGAACGCACATTTAATTTTAGGTGTTTTGGGAATAGTTCTCTGAGTCTACAGCAAATTTCGTCATTTCACACCATCAAAGTTGTTTTGTATGTTTTACCTCCCGTGGTACCAACTGAATATTTCATGTTGATGGGATAAATAAATGTTCATACGGTTGCAAAGCTTGCGGTGGCTTGTTAATGGTTTCGATGCGAGAACACTAGTGTTTGGAATTTAATTTTGGAGAAATTAAATCGAACCTAGTATAGTTGGTAGATGCATTACTCGGATCTTAAGATGTTTTTTTAATTAATTATATTTTAAATCTAACGGAATGATGAATATCAGGTATTTTGAATAACTGCTAAGCATTTACTTGTCAAACCGTCTCAAGGGACGGTAAGTGTAAAGCCAACGCTTGAATCAGGTTGTAAAAGAAGGACTAGTACAATTGAGAGCTGTTTTATACAGTCACATGATGTTCGAAAATACTTCATTCATTAATTTTAGCTGCGTATATATGAATTGGAAATCTTCAATGGTTGGTTCTCTCTTCTACTTATAGAGAGAATGACGTTGATTAAACAGTTCTGTCGATGATCAGTCATGCTTGATAAGTATTACCTCGGTAGGGCTTTGTAACCTTGGTATATATCCAGTATACATTTTTGGTTAACAGGACAAGAGGGACAAAGGATTTTTCCATTTGAATAACGACTTGAAGCTTCTGTCTTGTTGAATGGGAGTTCTATTTGGGGATGTAGAAATTCGAATCGTGTTTCCTATTCGCACAAATCTTTTTAAAACCTTTCTATCGATGAAGTAGTAATTATATCGCTCCCTGTCCTAATAGTTCTTTCATCAAGCCCATTTGGATGATGTTGATATGGTGAACTAAACTGTTGTACACCAAATGTCTGCATCCAGTTGCGCATTATTGAACTTTGGAAAATCTTTCCTTTTTCAACAAATATACTATCTGATTTTCCAAAATGATATATCCAATTATTCAATATAACTTTCAAAGCAGTAATTTTGTCTTGTTTAGTTGTCGATGTCAAACTTACAAGCTTACTGAACCGATCAATAATGACTTTCAAATATTTCTTTTTCCATCTACATATTTCCATGTATCTATCTGCTCTGAAAATGTTTCTCCTGACTTTGGTAGTAAAATTTCTCTTGTTTTTCCATTGTTCTATTTTTCATTTTCCACAAACTGGATATTAATTTATACATCTTGTGATGCTTCGAGTCATTTTATTCCAGAAAAGAAAATTTTCATGTAATACAAAGTTTTTAAATACCTAAATGACATTTCTATGTAATCTACCAATGTGGTAACATACTTTTGAGGAACTAACAATAATATTTTGTTATCCTCTTTTTTCCCCACAACTTTTTCAGCCTCAGCTTTGGTCTGTATATGACAACGAAATAAACGGCATACCAAGAACTCAAAACAAAGTAGAGGGTTGGCACAGAAGATGGCAAATATTGGTTGAAAAAAATCATCATGGAATATTCTACATAATTAAGCAGTTAGTTATTGTCAGTCATTGTTAAGTATTAGGTGACAGAGGCCAACATGGAAGTGATATAAAATTACTTTGTCGGCCTTTTAGCCTGTCGGTCATTTTTCTGTCGGCTATTTGTCCTCGTCGGCTTTTTGTCTCTGTCGACCTATTGTCTATTCGACTATTTGTCCATGTCGGCCTTTTGTCGTAGACCCGTAAGTACACTCTCTTTGCAAAAAGGTTTCTTTTTTTTTCCAACTAACTTTACATTTTTCATTCCAAAAAATCTTTTTATTATTCGCCGATGTTGCAACATATAACGGTGCTACAATACGTAAATAACCTTTAATAAACGTCGATAATAATTTACCAACCCTAAAAATGACCAATTGACACTTTTCTGGATTAGCCTTCAGTCCGGCTTCTTTAATGCGACTGAACACTTCACAAATAATTTATCGAGTTCTTCTTGATTTTGAACACGTAGTAATATATCGTCTAAATAAACCACAGCAAAAATTAATCCTTTCAATATTTGATGCATCAATTGCTGAAATGTGGCAGGAGCTATTGATAATCTAAATGGTAACTTATTCAAACAGAATCGTTCTTTATTTGTACTAAGATTTTTCTTCTAATTCAATAAGATTATAGCTCTATCCTAAATCGATGGATGGAAATATTTCGGGATAATCTGATAATAATTGGAAATGCAAATTTTTCTATCACTGCATTTGATTTTTTAAATCTAGACACATACGAATCTTCTTTTCCTACTTTAACCAATGGATTCCTTGGACTTTCACTCTTTCTGACAATCTTTGGCTTCAATAAATTGCCAACTAATTCGTCAAATTTGCTTTCTAATGCATTGGTTATCTACGCGAATCCCGCAAAATGATTCAACTGTTTTTATTTCACGTTCAATTATATTCGTATGCCTTAAATCGAATCTGAATGCTGTTAAGATATTTCTAAATTCAGAAATAATTTGGCCAAACGATGATTTCTTTTCAAAATTCAAAATACGTAGGGCATATTTTTCTTCATCTTCATCAGTTTGCTGTACTTCCACTAACGAAGCATCGATGATTTGCTCTTTCAAAATTAAGCCAAACTAAGAAAACATTCAATTTTCTTCTTTTATTTTCCCACTCAGCCTCTAAAATTACACTTCTCCTTAGACAACAAATCTTCTTTTAATCTATAAGTGCGAACAAAATATCTTTTGTCTGTTTGGTAACGAATCTAAAATTAATTGCCTTGTGATTCTATTGACAGATCGCTTTTAGTGTGGTCACCAGTAATAAGATTTTCATTAGTTTTGTAAAGTCTATTCAAATGCAATAATAATATTAAAAAACTTATATTTAATAAATATTTTAATATTCATTTTTATTCTTATTCTTATTCTTATTCTTATTCTTATTATTATTATTATTATTATTATTATTATTATTATTATTATTATTATTATTATTATTATTATTATTATTATTATTATTATTATTATTATATTATTATTATTATTATTATTATTATTATATTATTATTATTATTATTATTATTATTATTATTATTATTATTATTATTATTATTATTATTATTATTATTATTATTATTATATAAATAGTTAAACATACATAGCAATGATTTAATTATAAGATAACGCCATATATTTGGACAGTTTTCCTTTCATCATCAGGTGGGATATAATAACTATATAAATTGAGGATTTTAAACAATTTTTTTAATTTTATTAATTATATAAAAAAAATTTTTATTTAATAAAAACAGAAATTTTTAAAAATTATAATGAAAATTAATATATTATTTTTAAAATTTTAGAATTCAGAATTTAATTTAATAATTTAAAAATTTTATTAATTATTTAATTTAATACAACAATCAATAAATACAATATACAAAAACATTTATTTAAAAACATTTAAAATTCTCTGCATTCTGCACATTAATTTTCGGATTCAATGACTTTATCAACAACGCTTCACAAATTATACGTTCCAAAAGTTAACGAATTTTTTTAATAAAATTTTAAAATCATACATACCTATGTATAATAACAACGCCTCCCAAATTACACGTTCCCAATAATTATCGAAATTTTCTTGTATTTGCAACTTCAGATATCAATTTTCTTTTCAATAATGAATGGTATCAACAACTAGATGGGGTTGCTATGGGTTCTCCTTTAGCACCAACAATGGCTTCAATTTTTTAGCAAGCTTAGAAAAGAAAATTGCATCTTTCCAATACATGAAACCCACTGTTTATAAACGGTATGTGGATGATATTTTTCTTATATTTGAAAATCAGAAGCATATTGATCCGTTTTTGTATTATATGATTAGTATTACAGTAATACCCCGCACTTACGTACACTTTGGGACCGGAGCGTGTACGTAAAATCTTAAGGATCCATGTTTGAGAAAATCTGGGTGTGATGTTGTTGAGGTGTGTGAGTCTGGTGAGTTAAAATCTGGGTGTGATTTTGTTGAGGTGTGTGAGTCTGATGAGTTAAATAAATTAAATAGTGTGAGCAAGGATGATGAGCCTAAATTTGTGTTAGTATTTCCGTACTCAGAAGGTTTTAAGGATTATAAAGTGAAAATAAGAAAGCAGTTCGGGAATTTAAACTATAGGATAGTGTCAACTTCATGGAAAGTATGCTATATGTTTATTAATAAGTCAAAAACTCCGGTCGAATTGTGTTCCGATCTCGTTTATCAGTTTACATGTAATGGGTTTAATGCCACATACATTGGAGAGACTTCCGTCATCTCTGTATTCGAGCTCTAGAACATTATAGACCGAAGGCTTTGATCCATATTAGTGAGCACAATAAGGGCTGTAATATTAAAATAGGTATGTCTGATTTTAAAATTTTATTAAAAAATTTCGATAATTATTGGGAATGTGTGATTTGTGAGGCGTTGTTGATAAAGTCATTGAACCCGAAAATTAATGTGCAGAATACTTGTATTTTAAATGTTTTTAAATAATTTTTTTTGTATATTGTATATATTGATTGTTGTGTTAAATTAAATAATTAATAAAATTTTTTAAATTATTGAATTAAATTCTGAATACTAAAATTTTAAAAATAATATATTAATTTAATTATAATTTTTAAAAATAATTAAATGTTTTTATTAAATAAAAGTTTTTTTTATATAATTAATAAAATTAATAAATTTGTTTAAAATCCTCAATTTATATAGTTATTATATCCTACCTGATGATGACGGGAAAACTGTCGAAATATATCGTGAAAAGAATGTTTGATTGACGTTATCTTATAATTATTATTATTATTATTATTATTATTATTATTATTATTATTATTATTATTATTATTATTATTATTATATTATTATTATTATTATTTATTATTATTATTATTTAGTTTGAATTTCGATAAATCACTGAACGTCATCTGTTCAAACAAAGACAAGAAGTGGATAACTGACAGAATCACGAGTAATCTTGATATTGAAAAGAACATAATATGCTCGAAAAAGAAAAATATAAAATATAGTGATTATACATTAGTCATTGTCAATGATAACCATTGCCTCGGAGACTGTAACCTCATTAATAATTTGCAAATGTGCTTGAAAAGGACAACTTTCGAGGATATTCGACTTTTAGTAAACGTAATGCCTAATTATAACGACTTTGAGAAGGCGTCCCCACTGACAGACTTCATCAAAAACAAAGTATTAAAGAACTCTTACTTCTGCTACAACCCCGACAATCCTTCAATTTGTATAACCAATTTGAAAGTTTGGTTGAAATTGACCATGTAAGTGAATTGAGTATGTTCAAGAGTAATACTAATCATTTAATAATTCCAGTGTCCCCCAAAACGTATGACAGTCAGACATAGGGCAATTATGACCCCCAGATTATCCTATACAATTAATTGATCTATATTCGTCATTGATATTCGAATCAATTTGACAGAAATATTTTTGAATTTCACAAATTTTAGTAAATTTGGAATGTTTTTATTTATTCAATTGTTAAATTTACATTTCTTTCAAATATAATTTTGTGATTAATTAATTTTATTGGAATTTTAAAATGAATATTTTGCGAAAAAAAATGAATCAATTTTGATACCAATGCATATAACAGAAACTTTAGTGAATACAGAGAAGATAAAATCGATGAAGTTTAATTTGAAATGTTCTTTTAGTTATTTAAGAATTCACTCGTTGAACGAAGTTAATATCATTCGGAATTCACTGAGAAAGAGGGAAAGCGGTCGGTGACATTTTTTGCTTGATTCGAATCTCAATGGACAAGTTCAATCTAGTGAACAATAATTTAAGAATTTAATGAATTTCAACTCAACTTAGAAAGATTTGCATTTCATGAAATATCGTAGCCAATCTTTCAAATGCCTTAAAGTTTCCGTTGAAGATATAATCAACAGGAACAATAGTTTTTATTTACACCTTGACTATGACTACATGACAGCCAATATTGTGACAACCGTTATCTGTTTTTATTTATTTGTGTATTATTTACCTAGAAAAATGTTATTTTTGGTGATAGACGATAACAAATAATCATATGTAACAATTGATAAAGGCTTGTCACAAATTTGTGGCTATGCATCAGAGTTTAATTGATTGATTCAAGTGACTAGGATGTATATATTGGTAAAGAATATTATCATTATTATAATTAGAGTCAGAAATAATTTAGTTTCAATTGTAAATATTGTAAAATTCCTTTGATTACCATGATGAACGCTAAAATTAAAATCAGAAATTCCTAAATATTATTTTATTAAAACAACAAAGAATGTCAGTTAATTTATGGGATAAATAGTTTGGCTATTGCTTATTTTCACAACAAATCATTAATGAGTCTGATTAGCATGGCCGGTCGGAGACCGGTACAAATGGAGTGACCGCACAAAGCCTTATGTCGTTCTCGTTTGATATAAAATTTATTTAATAAATTATTTTTATCTTTTGTTTTGGAAAAAATTTACCATAAATAACTTTATGATATGTTAAATTAAAACAAATTATTATTTCTTCAATGAAATTTCTTTCAAGGTCCCAATAGAAAACTTTTCACCAGGCTCCGCTTTTGTTCGGGCCTGTTTATTAATGTTGATGATGTCAGAAATAATTGAAATAACAAGGCTAACTGTGGGGTATTGATCGTTGACTTCCATGGTTACCCTTGAGTATCATAATAATCGATAAAGAAAACTCGTTTTTTCTTTTATCATTATTCAACTGGCATTTACCGCAAACCTTAATAAAAATGATATGACCAGACGATGCCCACCATAAATGACATTAATGATGTGCAACCTGGGCGGAACCCGAAAATAAAGGCGAAAATCCACAGTGCATCCTAAACCTCCAGATGCCCTGGGTCCATGGTGTGGATAGAAGATACTAACTCTTTCATTTCTAGAGATGTCTCACCAGAACCTACCCAGTGAATGCTTAATTTAGAAAAGACTCCGCATTTTATATAAACATCAACTTTGTAATATCTTAATGATGCCATTTGTCATAGCAGGAAACACAATTGTTGAGGATACCTAAATGACAAATTTATAAATAAATAAATAAAATTATCTGGGGAAAGATCGTCATGATAAACGGGACGATCTACGAGAACTCAAAAAAGAAAACGGAAGTAAAAAGAAATGAAAAATGAGAAAGAGGAATGAAACAAAAGAAATTAGACAAGAAAACATAAACCACGGTCAGTACTAATTAATTAGTACAAAGTCCCAGTCGATAAACCAATCAGTGATCTTTCAATCCGGTGTTATATATAAGTGTTGCAATAAGCATTTTATAATCACCAAGTACAGTGTTGAATTGATTGTCAGTATAAAATGAAAATTATTTGTGATTATCAATAAAGATTTCTGTTGTCAAGCGTTAGTCATGGGTCAGTCAAAGACACAATGGAGTCAGAGTACGAATTTTAACTTTACAACTATTATCACCAACCCATAACCCAACACAATTATTAAGTCAACACAAGATATAATAATTAAAACAAAACATTATGTCTTTTCAGAACTACTAAATTTTCAACTGTATATTTGATGCTCCCGAATGAACTTCTTCGCTATCTGTTTGGCGGCTTGGATCTTTTAACGACGCCGAATCTGACGTCTGGCCCGCTTGTTTTTTCGTCGTGGCATTACTCATTGTTTCACAGTGAGAGTAACAGTAGAGATCGCATAGACATGTTTTGATAGTAAAGGTGTTACAGGAAGTAGTGTGATCTCGCTAATTTTTACCTGGGTCAACGGACCCGCGACGGACAGGCAGTTTCATACCGGGCGTATTTCGCCGCGTAATTCTTCTTCGAGGGAGTACTTGGTAAGGTTTTTGGTAAGACCCGGTTTGACAAGCTTAACTTCCTGCAGATCGATCTTCTTCTTTAGTTTCTCGATTTTCTGCTGGGCTTTCTTCATCTGGTCCGACCAAAACCAATTTTTCTACATTTTGGAGTGGTGTTCTTTTAGGTCATCGTATTTGATCCACAAGAACTCATTGACTTTGACGGCCTCCATGAGACCGTCCCAGAGTCATTCCTGCAATTTGGGCACTAAACAGAAAATATAGGATCAAATAAAAGATCGGGGTTAAGGATCAAATATAAATATATAAATATGTCCACACACACACATGCTCTCTACGTAATATTTCCGATCACACTCAAACATTTCATAATACCCATCTCATGGCTCCAAAATTCTGCATTACCCTATGATAGCTAAATTCTGTTAGCCCCATTAAATTTATTTAAAAAATTTCTGATTTAGAAAAGTACTAAAATAAATTTGATTTCTCATGGGGTTCATTTTTTTATTACTTTAATAGCAATAATAATTTTAATATTAGCAGCAATTATCATAACAATAATAATAATTTTAATGATGCAAAAAATTTGATGGTGATGATGATAATAATAATAATAATAATAATAATAATAATAATAATAATAATAATAATAATAATAATAATAATAATAATAAAAATAAGAAAAATAATAATAATAATAACATTTTGTCAATGATGTTTACAGTAAAAATGAAGATAGTGATGATGTTGCTAATTTTGAGGTTAACAACCTTATCCCAATGATTTTTCTGTAAATGGTGATTCCGACGATGGTGCTAGTTAAGAAATTTAGGTTCCTAGTGCTGCCCGTTGAGCACAATGACGATGAAATACTTTGAAGGCCAATGAAGAACGACAACTCAAAATTTCGAGAAAGTGGGTTAGTTGTATGATTTTCATGGCAACGACATCTGGAAGAACTACGGGCACGCTTAACAATCTATTGAATTTTGGGAAATCTTTATTTTTGCATTGAGTTGATAAAGTGCGCTAAAATGAAAAAGCAATTTATTGAGAGTAATTAACTCTATAACACTAAATATTTCAATAATTGACATATTATGATAAATTATGTAATGAAAAAATTTAAAACTCCCTATGAAAACAACTGGAGCTCATAGCATCCGCTGTCGACACGTCTGTGTGTACTCGTTAGACAGGGCCTGTTTATTCCCAAATGACTATTGGGCCGAAACACCCAAAATAGATGAACCTGTCAAGAACCGTTTATACTCGATTCAAATCATTTGTTTAAATAATTCATAAGTGGCAGAATGATTTGACAGTAATTGAATAAAATAGAATAAAAAACAATTTTTAAATTCGATGAGAATTCCTATTGCCCACCAAAAAATAAACATGTACCTTATTTTCATTTATTACTAGTTTGAAGGATGACGACGGATAGCACTGGACTAAAAGCCATGGGACAGGCAAAACGTTCACCCACCCTTCTAATGGCCTTTACTACAAAAGGGAATCAAAAATAAAAAAACAAAATAATTGATAAGAATTATTATTATAAAATATTATAAAATACATTAAGTAAATAAATACAAAATAGTCACTCTGTTTTAATGGATTAACTTTACACAAATATTTTTATAAAAAAGACTGATTAAATCGCTGCGAAGAAAACCTCAGTTAAACAATTTTTTTGGTTTCGAAATTTTTCGTCTATTTTTTAATCCTTAAAGAATTTAATTCTAAATATCAATTATAACGTATTCAAACTAAATCACAAATGTCAATACATTAATTTTCATATAAATTTCAAATTTATCTTACCATCATGTTAAGATTATCAATGTTTAAAAGTTCGTCCAACTGATTCGTGGATATATTCTTGGAAAATATATAGTTATTGAAAAAATTAATTAACATATAATTAATTTGAACAAAGAATTTATTGTAATTAACATTGTTGAAGATCTTCATCAGATATATCATTGTTAATAAGACGAAGGTTTCTGTTTCCTGCATTTCTGGCATATTTGATCCATTGATTTTGACTCGATTTGATGATTCTTCAACTTCTTCAGTAACTTCTTCAACTTCTGCCACTTCTGCAACTTCTGCAACTTCTTCAACTTGTTCGACTTCAGTGACTTCGTTAGACATGTTTGACTTTGATGATTTTTTAAATTGAATTTGATGATGATTTTCGTAAAAGTGAAATATAAAGGATTATTTAAACAATCGTTATTAATTTTTTATTTTAATTTAATTAATTTAATAATATATTTTTAGTTCAATTATTAAATTGATAAAAGTGCTCGTCAGAGGCACTAAAAGTAAAATTGAATATATTCAAAAGTTATTCAAAAAATTTTTTAATCAAAATATAATTAAAAAACAAGTCAAGAAATTAATTAAATTTATTAGAATCATCATTGAAACCTTAAATATTCTTTCAGTCAACATTAAATTCTCAAATATTTAAATATTTCCTAAAACCATCCAGTATCAACACTTTAAATACTATTGAAAACCCCTAGATTTGCCTAAATAATTATTCAAATAAAATCATTAAAACTGAAGATGATTTACGACCAGTATCCTTACGACCAATACCCATAGGGGGACAAAACGTCCTATCGGATAAACTCAAACTACATATAATAAAACGAACTAACAATAACTCCATCAAATTAAAATAAATCAGTCAAATTATAAATTAATTTCTTATTTTTGTTTATATAAATTATTTGAGATTTAAAAAAAAAATTTACCTATCAAATTTATATTTTTAAATTTAGTAAAAAGTATATAATTGATAATTATATTTTTAAAACGTGGTTATTTTGAATATTACTACGCTACATCTCAATTATTTTGATTGAATTAGGAATGTGACTAATAATTAAAATAATTTTTTATAATAATATTTTTCGAAATTGAAACTAAATAAGAAATAAAGGAAAAAAGTAAAGGACAGCCAAAACTTTATTAAATGAGTTGGTTATTATTTCTCAGTCAACTACCATTCATTGTTTGATATGTAATACTTTATGTATTAAATAATCCTTATCTGAATAAATCGAACAATCAACAGGCCCGATTCTCAATATTTATTTTCCCACTAATAATTATCGAATGATTTATATTCGCCTCACAAATATTTCTTCTGTTAAATTGAACTAAATATTCAATCGGTAAGTTTTGGTAAAATATTTTAAAAATAAATACTTAATATATCTTCATTCTTATAAGTCAACTTTTCATAAAAAACATTTCAATACCACTTGTCAGTGTATTTTCCTTTAGCAATTATACCTTCTGTAGCCATTAATGAATAATTCTATCTCAATTAAGATTTTCACCCTTTATTAATTTATCATATAGTTCAATGAATAATTTTATTTTATTCATATCTTGATTTATGATAATTTGGGTTAGGGTTAGGGTAAGGGTTAGGGTTAAGGGTTAGGTTAGGGAAAATCAGTTCTTGTTGACATCAAGTTTTGGTTAATCAAAATAACAAGTTGATGAACTGAATTTTGATTGCATTCTCTGCCACTATATTCAATCAGAATGCAGTAAAGTTGACAGCAGAAAAAGTGCAATTCCTTATATTTAATTGAATTCATTTAAACAATCAAATTATTTAATTTTATAAATTTTGTAATTTAAATAATTTTAACTAATTTTATTATACTTTTTATTTTTTAATCAATCTTAATTGAAAAAAATTTTTGTTTGAATTTTATTTTTATTTATTTCTTTATATTACGTCATATAATTTTTTAAATAAATTTTTCCTGTTTCTTTTCTTAAAGTATACTCATTGCCATAGCTCATTCGCGTGTAAATACGAGGCATAACATCCCTAATTAATTCTATTATGATTCTTCGTATGTAAATACGACCAATGATTCTCCTTAAAATTTCTTTTCATATTATTAATTAATTTATTGTCAATTATTATTTTATTTATTATTCTTTTATTTTTCTAGTTGGCAGATTTTTTGAAACCGATATTCCTCTCTTAACTTGGTTGGTGATGGCAACTTCTTGTGTTTCTTGAATTTATTATACGTGTTTTATTTATTCTCAATGTGTTGTGTACTTTCTTTTGTATTATTTGGTGTATGATCATAGATTTTAATTCAACTTGGTGCTGTTTTTATGTTATGTATTTTCGATCAATTATAACAAACTCTCGAACAATACCAACATGGTCTGTCACGATGTCTATATATGGAGTTAGTATTAACAATCATGTGGTCGTCTTGACATCGGATCAATTTATGCCTTTCTCTAGACACTGCCCAGATCTCATTCTCCAGAAACATTTGCAATTCAAGATCAGATTATAAAACAATAAACAACAAAAAAAACTTCCGAATCAAACATATCAAACGAAACAAAAGAATCACATACTCGACAATCAAATAAACACCTTATTTTGAAAAACACTCAACAAGATAGTTTTCAGCGGATAAAAGATCTAAAACGACATCTTTCGCATATTAGGTACGCAAAAAACTACCGAACAACCAAAGACCACTTCTACAAGGATTATCCACACAATTAAATGTCCAGTATCATAATACAACATACCAAAAAAACTTATTTTTTCCTCCTTTTATTCTTTTTCAACACTGTCACAAAGTTGTACTCACCTCGAAATATATACATAAATACAGAGTTCATTCGTTCAATCAATGGTTCTCACATGCTTACACTTTTTCCTATATGTAATCAACTCTTTTCATGCATTATTACTTGTTGTGTTATGTTTAAAAGATGTGCTTGGAAATTTACAAAATATCAAAAATAAATTTGGATTCTAATTATTAATTCTATTTATTATAAACTATTATTATCAATTCTTTATAATTAGTAAAAGATATGTAATTGTTGAAAGGAACAAAGTCATTCTGAAAAATATTTATTTAAATGATTAATTACTTTCACAAATTTTATCAAATAAAACAGATTTTTAAAGCTTGAAATAAAATTTCTATAAACATCAAAATTAATTTTTTAATTATGCTAAAATATTATTTTATATTTTAAAATATATATTAATGTTATTATTATTATTTTAGACAAATTTTATCATATTATAATATATGAACCATTGTTTAAATAATATCATTTAAATAATATCATTTATTGATTATAATTGACATTTTCAAATTTTAAGTTTCACTAATTTAATTTTTTTAATTTTTCATAATTTAAATTTATATGATAAATGGCTGATTCGAAATTAACAAATGTTTGGCAAATAATAAGAAATCATAATTATGAAAGTTTAGCAGAAATTCAGCACGAGATGATATGCTCACTATGTAACAAATTAATTGTCAATGCTCGAATTTCTCCATGCGGATGCAGATTTTGTTTCTCTTGTATTTCAGAGTATGTAGAAAGAGAGAATAAAGCTTGTCCCGGTAACACAGAGGACTGTAAGCTGGAAATGCTGAATTTAAGTGAAAATATTGTTGTGGATTACGCGATGAATATTAAAATATCAAAGATAAGAGTGAAATGCTCTCAAATGTCTTGTGATTATGTTGATGAATTAAGAAGAATGGAAGATCATTCACGGATGTGCAAATATCGATCAGTTGCATGTCCATATGTGAATATAGGATGTGACAAATGCAATATATGTCATGATAAGGTTGCGGAACATTTGCAATCTGAAATAATGGAGCACGCAAAACTACTGATGAATTTCATTAGCAATTCCAATAATGAGACGGAGATATTGAAGGCAAATAACAACAAATTGACCGCTGAGAATGAATTTTTGCGAACTGAAATTAACGAATTGAAATTGGATAGCGAAAGGAAACGAGTAAGAATCAATATTTCATTTGATGCGGATAACTGGTGAGAATTCAGGAGGAAATTGCTGATTTGCAGAGGAAATGTGCTGATCAAAATATGGAAATTGAATTGTTGAATGAGGACATTCCTGCATTGAGGAATGTAGATAGAAATTTGAGCGATGGATTGAATGAATTGAAATTGGATAGCGAGAGGAGGCGAGTAAGAATCAATATTTCATTTGATGCGGATAATTGGTGAGAATTCAGGAGGAAATTGCTGATTTGCAGAGGAAATATGATGAGAAATCCGCCTCAATTGACCAGCTGAATGGTGAAAATGTTGCGATGAGAGGAAATATGGAAAGGAATCAAGTTTGTGAATGAATTGCAATATTGATGTGATTGATATTTGGATTGTTATTATTATTCAGGAGGAAATTGCTGAATTGCAGAGGAAATGTGCTGATCAAGCTGAGCAAATGAGCAACTATATGCAATGCGGAGAATATTTATGGAAGCTCGACAAATTCTCTGATAAAATGGCAGATGCAAAAAAGGGAATCAACCGCAGCATTTATAGCAAATCATTTCTCACACATGCAAATGGTTATAAAATGTGTTTGAGTGTGCATCCTGATGGATATGGCAAGGGCAAGGGCACTCATTTATCTGTGGGCTTTTGTTTGATGAAGGGCGAGTTTGACAGCATTTTGCAATGGCCATTCAGGCATTCTGTCACATTCACATTGATAAATCAGCGCACCCGACTGGCTCATGTCAGTAAGACTATGAAATGTGCAGATTATCCAAATGACAAAGCATTTATGCAGCCAACAGATAGAAATATTGGATTTGGATATCCCCAATTTATAAGCCATGCGGATTTATCAACCAATCCAGATCTGATGCGTAACAATGAAATATTTATCAAATGCTCCGTTGACCTTGACTCGTGATTGAATAATATTTTTATTTTTATTAATAAATTGGTTTATTTATTTGATAATTTTCATTTATTTTATTTACAAAAATTTTAATATTTAAAGTGAAAATTCAGGATAAATTTGAAAGCAGTGAAAATTGTGCCAGATGAGGAGAATTTGTCAAATATTTGAATTATCCACCATTTGATGGGGAATTATTCAATAATGTGAATGCAATTAATGCAATTTTGTTTCATTTCACTCGGCACCTTTCAAATATGTTCAACATCATTTAGTATATAGCAGCAAAGGAGAGAACTGCGCATCAATAACAGCCAATGAGGAAATTGCCAGTTGCGGATAATTGTTACGGCTTTTTATTAGTTTGGGCCTAGCAAAGCATTTCTGTGATCTAGCAAGGAATAATTGGAAATGCGGCTCAGCATTTATTTGACAGTAAACCTTTTGATTTCGTATGTGGAAGCGCTGAAGCAATCTTTTATAAGCTGTAATTTATATGTAAAGCAAGAACTTTATTAATATTATCATAATTATGTTGTGTCAGGCCTCAGTTTCATATATAGTCAACCCTGATAAAAAGAACTGGGGCGCATATCAAATCTTATGCTGCATTTCAACCAATATTATTGTTCCTATTGGTCCATCCGGCTGCTGGAGCCGTTTCAGCCCGACATTAAACGGCACTGAAATTCTTCAGTAAAACAAAACCTTCAAAACTGACAAATTTATAATTAAGTTCAATTTCATTATTAAAACTAATAATTGAATTCAGCTTTAGAAACCTATTAGAAAAGTGCAAGAATTGGAAGGCTACAAATATATTTCTGAGCATCACTTTGTGGCAATTGAGTATTTGTGTAGAACTTTGACATTCTTTGCACCTTTAATGTCTGTGATTGGTGGGAACTGAGCTAGTTCAATTACGTTGCAAGTTCAATTGTATTTTATTCAATAAACTCGATGATGTTAATGTGCAAGTTCCATATTTAATTCGTATTTTATTGTTATAATTATCTACATACAGTAAAATCTTTTTTACACGATTCGTCAAGAAGAAATTTTAAATTTTTTTACACTTTATTTTTGATTTAACACGAATTCCAAAAAATATTTTTTAATTATTTAGATGATTTTACATGAAATCGTGTAAAAAAGGACCGTGTACAAAAAGATTTTACGCGCAAATACCATAGACCTTCCATAACACAGCCTAGCAAAGATGACCAGATATGGAATGGCCATTGATCAAAATTATGATAAGATAAACGCTTTAACAACGTTTTTTTGTAAGCACAGAGCAAGTAGGCAGTCCACTTGAATTCTTTGATCCGTATTTTATTGTTATAATTAGCAATAAACTTATCAACTACAAATCAACAGCGATTGTTAAAGTAAGATTTTAATTAAGTAGGTGGATTGGAGCTCCCTAGAACAGGAGCTCCCTAGAACAGGAGCTCCCTGCGACACATATACCCCCTCCCCCCCGCCGGAAAAAAAAATTTTTTTTTAGAACAAAGACTCACCTTATTTTTAGAACGATGCCTCATATTTTTAGAACGATGCCTCATATTTTTAGAACGATGCCTCATATTTTTAGAACGATGCCTCATTATTTTTAGAACGATGACTCATCCGATGACTCATTAATTTTTATGGAACAAAGACAATGACTCATCAAGAAATTATTATTATTTTTCAAAATATTATTAGTGATCTAGCGGTGACATGGTTTTCGTTTGCCCAAAAGTTATCGTTCCCTTCATTCTACTTCATCGACCGATAGCTCATTTTAAGGCCCAGTGCAAGATCTATCTACTGATATATAAATATAATGAATATTGGTATAGTTATTAACAATTGATGACCACCATCTTTTTCATAGTGAAATTATTATTATTTTTCAAAATATTATTAGTGATCTAGCGGTGACATGGTTTTCGTTTGCCCAAAAGTTATCGTTCCCTTCATTCTACTTCATCGATCGAAACCTCATCTTAAAGCCCAGTGCAAGACCTTTAAGATGAGTTATAGATTCCTATCATATGATGACTCATCACATTTTCAGAACAAAGATAATGACTCACCCTATGACTCATCATATTTTTAGAACAATGACTCAGCCTATGACTCACCTTATTCTAAGAACGATGCCTCATATTTTTAGAACGATGCCTCATATTTTTAGAACGATGCCTCATATTTTTAGAACGATGCCTCATATTTTTAGAACGATGCCTCATATTTTTAGAACGATGCCTCATATTTTTAGAACGATGCCTCATTATTTTTAGAACAAAGACTCACCCAATGTCTCATCATATTTATAGAACGATGCCTCATATTTTTAGAACGATGCCTCATATTTTTAGAACGATGACTCACCCTATGACTCATCATATTTTTAGAACGATGCCTCATTATTTTTAGAACAAAGACTCACCCAATGTCTCATCATATTTATAGAACGATGCCTCATATTTTTAGAACGATGCCTCATATTTTTAGAACGATGCCTCTTATTTTTAGAACGATGCCTCATATTTTTAGAACGATGACTCACCCTATGACTCATCATATTTTTAGAACGATGACTCATAATTTTTTTCCAAAATATTATTAAGTGATCCAGAGGGCTCACAATTTTTTTCATCCCAAAATATAATGTTCCCGCCAACCGATTATATTGATGGATAGCTCATCTTAAAGCTCAGTGCAAGACCTTTCTAATGAGATATAGAGATAATTATAATCATTTTTAATTTTAAAGATATTAACGCCCGCGCGAAAGATGTTATTATTATTATTATATTATCCGAAAAAAATATTCTGTCCCCCTATGGGTATTGCTCACCAGGGTACTGCTCACACTCAACAAGTCACAAAAGTACTGCTCACAAAGTTACTACTAAAAATATTCAAGATAAAACTTTAACAAAGAAATTCTAAATATTATACTTTAAATATACACTCAAACTAAAATTTATTAACACATTCACATTCATCATCTCCACAGTTCATAACAACATGATCTATACAATCCCTATATACACACGGTTCAGTATCCGTAAATTCCTCCATAGGTTCATCAATTTCTTGATTGTTTTCCTCATCATCTTGAGTGTTTTCTTCATATGTTTCATCAAATCCCGAATCTTCACTCTCTGCTACCCAGTCTATATTTAATGCGTTTGTAACAGATAATATATCCTCCATTTTCACACCAGATATTTCTGCTAATTTTTTCAATAAAAAGTTTATTATAAATTCTAAATATTAAATAATTTGATAATTAATTAGTCATATTAACCTTTTTCTGTAGTCATTATTAGTATTTTAAAACTATAGTGTATATTTGTTTATAGAAAATATAGAAAATAAGCGAAAACAAATATGACTAAATACATTTATTAAATACAACAACAAATTTATTAAAATATCTGTGAAAGTCTAGCAGACAAAATTTTCCAAATTGGAAAATACACATCATTATTATCAACTTTATATCATTGGATTGCAATTGTTATATACCAATTTTCGTTTTCTTTGAAACTGATTTCATCAAAGGAATCATAAAATTTTGCATATCGGTTGTTGAAAAATGCATTTTGATTGCATGATAGATTCGTATTCAACCGTTTGAAAACATCATCTATGGTTTTAATATCTATCATTGAAAGCGTGCCGGTTAAGAATTGAAATTGGGTAGGAATTTGCTTGATCGCTGACGCCAATTTCATATTGATTTCTTCTTTTAAAAAATACATTTTGTAGTTGTGGAACATTTGAACAGGTTGTACAAGTTCTGGAACAACTTTTGGTTTTTCAGTGCTTGAAATTTTCTTGGTCATTGTGAATTATGATTAAAATGAAATGGTACAGGGTTTTTATACCTATGACTATTGTTTATCATCTAATCAGATTGCAGCATGTCTTTGTTTTAATTGCATTGATATTGCAATGATAAATAATTAATTAAGTGATAATAAAAAATCTAAAAATTCTTTTCCTTCAATTATTGATTTAATTTCAGATATGATATTATCAACTATACATTTGTAATCAATATTTTTTATTCCAAGAATTACTATCTTACCGCTAGCGAATATATTTACACACATAGGGTTATATTTTATATATCTCAAAGCTGGAAATAATTCTGGTTCATAAAAGCATGGTATTAATTTAGCTAATTTATTTAAATCACAAGAAAAACCTATATCGGAAGTTACGGTTATCGATTGTATTTCTAAATCATAAACATTATATTCACTAGCTTTGATTATTTCCTTACACCCCATAATTCTACATTTACCAGTTTTGAAATATATTATTGGATATTTATTACTTCTATCAATAAGTTGTTGTGGTTTCCCTATTGGAAATACCATTTTTGATACATCAGTTTTTGCCCTGTAATTTATATATGAAAGCATTTTAATGAAATAAATATAAAAAACTCTGATATATATATAGGTATTTTAAAACAGAGTTCATTAAAATTATCAATATAAACAATAATTATATAGTTTAAATTTAAAAAATGGAATTACGAAATGATGCAGTATACCAAATCGTTGGTCCAAGTGGTATTAATAATATTATTTTTATTATTATTATTATTATTTTAGGTAAAGAATTCTACAACAGTAAAGTCAAGCAAATCCTCAATAAATTGAAAATAAACCATTACTCGGTACATTCTCAATACAAAGCTACTCATGTTGAAAGATTTAACCGAACTTTGAGAGATAGATTATAGAAATTATTTGTACATCAAGGTAATAAAAAATGGGTATTGGTTTTACCAAAAATAATAACCAGTTATAATCATTCATCACATCAAGGACTGAATGGATTAAGGCCGATTGATATTACATCAAAAACATCATTGACTTCTAAGAAATCTGTAAAAATTGCAAAACCAAAATATAAAGTCGGTGACCATGTTAGAATTAGTAAAATTAGTGCATCACCATTTATTAAAAAATTTCGATACGAATTGGAGTGATGAAGTCTTTGTAATTTCAAAAATAAATACTAAACAGAATCCTGTAATGTATGTCATCAAAGACAATGATAACAATATTGTACAAGGAAAATTTTATGAGCAAGAATTACAAGTTATTCCTCCCCCAAAAGTATTTAGAATTCAGAAGATATTGAAAACTAAAAGGTCGGCAATGATAAACAATACTATGTCAAATGGCATGGTTATCAAAACCCATCATGGATATCAGAAAAGGACCTAGTAAAGTGAATTTTTATACTATTTTACCAAGCAATAGTTGCCCATTAATTCATCCAGATAATCAAGCCAGTAAATTCATGGTCAATCTCCAGAATCCGATTTCTTTAAATGGTGACTGGTAAGTTGCACTGCAAGATTTTACATTCGTGTACAATACATTCCCATTTTATAGTCAATGTAAGATTGATTTCAAAAGGAATGCTATGAAAACATGTAGTGGTATCTTTATTATCAGTAATTATGATAAAACATATCATATTCCGAATCAAATATTAGATCCGCATTGCTCTATGTTTTACAAGGATGGATTAAATATCAGTTGTGATTTTAAACCATTTACAATTACATTCGAATATATTAAAGATGCCAGACGATTGGGTTGCAATAAGTTGAAAAATAAAGTTATGGAAACAGAATACTTATTACGCTTTGATCTATTTGAAGCAAACAGTGTAATGAAAGAAGAAATCAAAATATCAGTGTCGTATAATAATGAAGTTGAAGAATCATTCACCTTCGCTGACGAATTATATATTGATAAACTTGATGTGTTACTTAAATATTTAAAGTACAATTGTTCACACATATTTAAAAGTTTGGACATTGTGAAAGATTTGTTATTTACCTTCAGTTTGAATGATGACATTTGCGAAGTTACATTTGATAAAAATTTGACAAATACACTTGGATTAGAGAAGCAGCAATATCGGGAAAAATCGGCTGGTATACGTAAACCAAGAATACTTGAACATCATCAACAAATGTTCATATATACTGATATTATTGAGCCTATAATAGTTGGTGATTCCAGTGTTCCTCTATTGAAATCGGTATGGATTGGAAAATACGAACATGATGAAGTTGTCAATATAAATATAGATAATCCTATGTATTTACCAATTTCAAGCTCATGTATAAACAATATAAAAATAAATATTCGTGACGATAGTGGAAAACTTATAAACTTCCCAAAAGACTCAAAAACTCATTTGACACTATATTTTCGTAAAGTAGATGGCTAATTCCGATATTATTAGTATGTATACTATACATTGTATAGTGATAGCCAATCTGGCGGTGAATTACCATATTTTATTGGTAAACAGTACGGATCAGGTTGGTTAAAAACAATAGGGAGATTTGCACTTCCTATTCTTAAACGTATTGGTAGTTTTGGCATGAAAACTGCTAAAGATGTGATTATGAATGAACAGAAAATATTACCATCCCTAAAAACAAATGCTTTAGCTGGTTGCTGGTATGTTTCAAAAAGATACGCCTCCAGCCCCAGCTCCAAAACGTAAAGGACATGGAATATCGCGTATAAACAAACGAATGAAAGGACATGGAACTATATTTGCAAAATGATTTGTGGTAAATCCGAATTATGTATATTTGATAGACCATCGCCCCAGGCTGTAATAGAATTTGGGGCCTTTGAGGAAGTTTTTCCTATGAATTCAATTACTGATAGTAGAAATGATATCGAGTTTTATATTAATGGTTCGCAAACTGAATATTTAGATTTGAACGATACTTTATTGACTGTTCAGATCAAAGTTGTAGATAAAGATAGAAAAGTTTTGGATGCCAATGCGGATGTATTACCAAACAATTTCATGTTTCATACTCTGTTTAAAGATGCAGTGTTGGGATTTAATAATATCAAGATTGAGGGCGGAAATAATACATTCATTCACAAGGCTTTGATAGAAACTATTTTAAATTACAATTCCGATACTAAAAATACCTGTCTTACACCTATGGGTTATGCAGCAACAGATTATGAAAGAAAAAAGTGGGTTAAAGGTTCAAAAGTATTCACTATGTGCTCATCATTACAACTTGATTTTATGGATCAACCGAAATATTTACTACCGGGAGTTAATGTACATATTAGATTGAAAAGGTCCGATTCTGCATTATCTCTTACTAGTGCAACTGGTGCACCAATATGTCAATTAGTTGATGCAAAATTATTGGTGAGAAGAGTTCGAGTAGACCCGTCAGTATTAGCTGGTCATCAATTGGGTCTTAATTCAAAACATGCAATTTATCCTTTAAAAACAAAGGAAATTGTACAATTTGCTATTGCTAAAGGTGCTTCATCATTCTATAAAGAACAAAGATTTGGTGACAGATGAATGCCTAATTTTATTCTGGTAACATTTCAAAGTGAAACGCAATATAATGGGTCTTATACTGCTTCCAGCTCAATTTTCAAAAACTTTGGTGTTACTTCATTGACTTTGTCGAAAAATACTGATTATAGAGAAACATATACTCAAGATTTCGAGAATGGTAATTACTGTGCGACATATATGCAGAGTATTGTTAGAAATCTTGGTTATTTAGATAAAAACTTGAATTGTGGAATAACTCTAGAAGAATTTAAAAGCAAATATCCATTTTTCACATTTGTTTTAGCTCCCGATTTTGATTGAAATCAGAGTTAATTACCACAAAACGGAAATTTACGACTGGATATAAAGTTTGCAAAGGCCATTACTGATCCTGTGCATGTTATAATATATGGAGTCTTTGAAATTGAAGTTCAAATTACTGCAAATAGAATCGTGCTAGTATAAATGTATACAGAAATAAAGAAAGTTGTCATGGAGTAAGTTGTTTTTTATACTCAGGATTTATTAAAGTAGTTCTGTTCAGGTCAATAAAATCGGAAAACAGATATTGGGAAATGAATTTGTTGGAGTTTTTCCACTTGATAAAATTCCATATTTGAGCAATAATCAAGCAATAATCGTCAATACTCAATCGTCTCATCTTGGTGGAGAACATTGGATAGCTATATATATGAAACCTGGTAATATATTCGTGTTCGATCCAATGGGTTTTTATTACCCGGCTTTGTTGATATCAAAACTACAAACAATGGGGAAACCTATTGTGTATAATAAAACTATGTTTCAAAATCCATTGACCCAAACATGTGGTCAACATTGTTTAGCTTTGTTATTGTACAAAAAATTTGATGTTTAATAAATGTATCCTTTCCTTTGTTGTTGTGATTATTATTAATATTATTATTATTATTATTATTATTATTATTATTATTATTATTATTATTATTTTGAAAAATATTATTATTTTGAAAAATATTATTATTTTGAAAAATATTATTATTTTTAATTAATTTTATTATTATTCACATAAATATTATTAATTCGACATAAAGACAACCTATGCCTGAAGCATGCACAGTGCATGTTAACAAAGGCATGACTAACAAAGGCAGTCACATGTAATTTCTGAGTGATTTACAATACATACATGCATGCGTGTGATTGGTTGAGAGAGTAAAATATTCAGTGTATATGTGTGTGTCTATATTCTCATTGGCTGGGACAGGAAAATATTCATTCTCTTTATAAACATTGACAAATCTAAAATTTGTCACAATTATTTTAAAATTTTAAAATTTCTATTTCAAAATCTATTTCCAATGCAAAACAATAATAATCGCGTTTTGAGAGGTCTTTGGACTATCGGTAATTTTATTATATTTTATTATATTATATTTTATTCTTCATTTTTTAGATGTGTTTGACTGGTACGAAGTGACCGAGAACGAGTCAATCTTGAATGTTGATAAGATCTTTGGTAAATTTATTATTTTAATTTTTATTAAATTAATTTTTCATTTCAGAAAATGATTCAATTAGCGACGATGATGTCGTATTTATTGGGCAAACTGATGCCCCTAATAATGACAATTATGATAAGATCTTTGGTAAATTTATTATTTTAATTTTTATTAAATTAATTTTTCATTTTAGAAAATGTTTCAATTAGCGACGATGATGTCGTGTTTATTGGAGAAAGTAATGCCCCGGTTAATGATGTTGGGCAAAACAATGTTTTCAATAAACAAAGTAAATTTATTTTATTTTAGTATTTTATTTTTAAAATTTTTTTTTAGTGTTTAATGTTGACATGGATGCGGAAATCGATGTTTCTATTGCGGATAATGCCCTCACTTCTGTTGAGGAGGACTCTGAAATCGATGTTTCTATTGCGGATAATGCCCTCACTTTTATTGAGGAGGTCGTTGAAATCGATGTTTCTATTGCGGAGCTGGATAATGCCCTCACTTCTATTGAGGAGGTCGCTGAGGACTCTGATTCCGATATGGAATCGCAATGTAAGAGTTATTTATTTATTAATATATATATATTTTTTTTATATATTTCTTTAAAATAAAATTTCATAATCACTTTTTTAAATATTTTCATAAAAATTTTTGTTATTTAATTATGATGATATAATGAATGAATTTAAGAAGAAAATTATGACCAAAATTATGAAGAAAATGATTATATGACCAAATTTATGATGAAAATGATTTATGACGAAAATTTATGAAGAAAATGATTATATGATGAAAATTATGATGAAAATGATTTATGAAGAAAATGACGAAAATATGACGAAAATTATTAATTTATGATGAAAATGATTTATGATGAAAATTATGTTGAAAATGATTATATGACGAATATATGAATTTATGATGAAAATTATGAATTTATGATGAAAATGATTTATGATGAAAATTATGAATTTATGAAGAAAATGATTATATGACGAAAATATTATGAAAATAATGAAATTATTATGCAAATGTTAAAAAGTGATTATGAAACTATAGTTATAAAATAAATCCTTGTAGTTTGCAATGTGCATCTACAATAGTTAAAATAATAATAATAATTATAATAATAATAATAATAATAATAATAATAATAATAATAATAATAATAATAATAATAATAATAATAATAATAATAATAATATAAATAATAATAATCTGACCCATCTACTGTAGTCTACAGTGAGCACGTAGCTACATAGTAGTCTGCAGTGAGCATGCAGCTACTCCTCTTTCATATAATAATAATAATAATAATAATAATAATAATAATAATAATAATAATAATAATAATAATAATAATAATAATATAAATAATAATAATCTGACCCATCTACTGTAGTCTGCAGTAAGCATGTAGCTACATAGTAGTCTGCAGTGAGCATGCAGCTACTTCTCTTTCATATAATAATAATAATATAAATAATAATAATAATAATAATAATAATAATAATAATAATAATAATAATAATAATAATAATAATAATAATAATAATAATAATAATAATAATAATAATAATAATAATGATAATAATCTGACCTATCTACTATAGTCTCTCTAATATTTAACATATTCTCTCGAATATATTAACCTATTTTCTATAAGGATTTATCATCATTTGTTATATAGTTCATTTGAATTAAATAACAAATGATGATAAATCCTTATAGATGTAACAATAATCCCTATAGATGTAACAATTAGTTTTCTATATTTAAAAAGAATAAAACTTTAATGTTATTATTTAACAGGTCGATTATACCCAAATTATTGCCAATCGTCAATTGGCCATAACGATGAATGCCATCGTACAATGAAAAAATACTATAGAAAAATGTTTAATTCCATCAACTTTTTTATATGTCCGAAATGCGTAACTAGCGAAAAAATAAAATATAAGGCATTTTTTAACAAACATCGTAATCACTTAGGGCAATTTTCGATTCCAAAAAATGATTTATGTAAAAAAATAAATAAAAAAAATTTACAAAAAAATTTACAAAAAAATATTATTAATAAAGATGATATTAAAAAAGATATTAAAAAAGATATAAAAAATATTAAAAAAAATATTATAAAAGATTCAATTAAAACAGATTATATTAAAGATTCTATTAAAAATATTATTAAAAAAGATACTATTAAAAATATTATTAAAAAAGATCCTATTAAAAGACCTGCTGGTTTAATTAAAAATTATATTCCAAATAAATTATCGCGACCTGAAGTGATAGTCATCAGCAAAGACGAATGTGTAGCTTCAACGTCGTTCACACAACAAGCACCCTTTACACAACAAGAAGTGATAGTCATCAATGATGAATGTGTAGCTTCAACGGTCTCAGTGATTTTTCCCTTTGGGAACTTAATATTATACCTACCTCTACAGAAAAATTTATTTCTTTAATTGCTTATATTAACAAATTGCCTGTTCGTTTTAATGACAGCATGCAATTTGTTAATTGTTCTTTAGCCAAAGCTGTGAAAACTCTAACTACTTTTCCTTTAACTTCGTCTACCTTTCAAGGGTCGATGATTCACTCTAAAGGTGTCTTTCCGTATGATTTTGCTACTTCTTTGGATGTTCTTGAATCGACTTTAGAATTACCTCCTATTTGGTCTGATATTACGGAAGATCAGTACGCTGAGGCTCAACTAATTTGGAGTCAGCATAACTGTAATAATTTGTTAGATTATATGCTAATCTACCTAAAATTGGACGTATACATCCTCGCAGACTATTTTCAGCAATTCCGCGGTAAGGCAATTGCTTACAATGGTCTGAATCCTCTTAATTTCTACGGGATTCCCGGTATGTCATGGGCCTCAGCTCTTATGACATTAACGGAACCCATAGAACTTTTGCAGGACATGGAAATGTATAATTTCTATGAGGGAGGTATCTGGGGTGGGTTAACATTTGTTAACAAACATTACACGGCTACTTCAGATGACACAGAATTATTGTACATAGATATTAATAATCTGTATGGTTGGGCTCTTAGCCAAAATCTTCCGTATGGTGATTTTTCTTGGGTGAATGAAAATTTGAATGATGTTTTACTTGAATGTATGAACATGGATATTGATAACCTTCCATATGGGTATACTATGGAGGTCGATATCGATATTCCGGAATGTGTGCATGACTTTTTGAATGATTTTCCGCCTGCGCCGGAAAAGTTGTGCCCACCTAATTCAAAAGTTGAGAAGCTTATGCTTACGCATTGGCCAAAGAGGAACTATGTTCTTCATTGGAGGCTTCTCAAATTGTATATAGAATTAGGTGCGGTGGTTGTAAATATTCATCGTTGTATAAAATTTAAACAAGGACCTATCTTTAAATCGTACATAGACACCAACACCACTTTACGATCTCAGTCTACTAGCGAAATATATAGGGACTTGTTTAAATTATATAATAATAGCCTGTACGGTAAATCCGTTGAAAATCTCAAAAAACGAATGAATTTGAGGTTGTGTAATTCATCCGAAAAGATGATAGTATACTCCTCAAAGCCGACTTTCAGAAAGTCTATAAGAAACGATGGCGATCTGATTGCGGCACATTTGGAAAAAGACTCAATTTGTTTAGACAGACCTAGCTACATCGGTCAAACAGTGCTAGATATGTCTAAACTGCGGATGTACCAGCTCCAATATATTGATTTGGAGAAGTACAGGCGACAATATAAATGCATAATAAATATTATTGCCGGTGATACCGATAGCTTCTTTCTTGAAATAAAAAATTTAAAATTATCAACTTTATTACCTCAGATGATCTCAGATAATTTATTGGATACGTCAAATTACGATCCAACACACCCATTGTATAATAGGAACCTTGACTCTGTCATCGGGAAGTTTAAAGATGAGAGCAAGGGATAAGGTTATTCGGAATGGGTTTTCTTACGCCCTAAATGTTATAGTCTTTTAGGTAGTAAGGAAACGGTAAAAGCGAAGAGGGTTAAATTACCTGGGACATCAATAAATCATGAGTCCTATTTAAATTGTTTTAATTCAAATCAGGTGATTTCTGTACCGCAGACTAGAATAGGTACTAGAAATCACCAACTTTTTACATTTAAAAATTCGAAAATTGCCCTAAGTAATAACGATGACAAGCGCGCGTGGCTAGGTAAAAATATAAGTTACGCATTTGGGCACTATTTAGGAGTTGATGAATTAAGCGAATACGATGAGGAATTCGGTCCAGCTCCAAGTCCCAGTTTTGATGACAGTGAATGGGACGAAGATGAAATTTAAATGGGACAAATTGTAAAGAAAAAACTTTTATTTTGAATTATAAAAAAAAACTTGTATAAAAATTTGTATTTATATATTGATTAAAAATTTGTAGATATTAAATAAAAATTTGTAACCAGATTTTTTGATGTTTTATATAAAAATTTTTAAGTATTCGGTTTAATGTTTAATGTTTTCTTTAAGAAATTTTTATAAGTATTTAATGTTGTTTTTTATATAGGCTGCAGTGAGCATGCAGCTATAATAATAATAATAATAATAATAATAATAATAATAATAATAATAATAATAATAATAATAATAATAATAATAATAATAATAATAATAATAATAATAATAATAATTATAATAATAATAATAATAATAATAATAATAATAATAATAATAATAATAATAATAATAATAATAATAATAATAATAATAATAATATTAATAACAATACAATGTTGAGTTGTTTAATAATACCCTTGCGACATGTTGAATATGATCAGTACCCTTGTGAGCAGTACCCATAGGGGGACAAAATATTTTGTCGGATAGACTCGGAGTATATAGATAAATAATAATAATAATAATAATAATAATAATAATAATAATAATAATAATAATAATAATAATAATAATAATAATAATAATAATAATAATAATAATAAAAATAATAATAATAATAATATCTTTAGAAATAATAATCGTAATAACAAGGTATATGGCTCATTCGAAAGGTCTTGGATTGAGCTTTAAAATGAGCTATCGACGAATAATTGTCGTTGGCGGGAACTTTGAAAAAAATAATAATAAAATAATAATATTTTTAAAAAATAATAATAAAAATAATATAATTTTTTAAAAATAATAATATGACCTTCATCACGATGACTCATATGACCTTGGGAATGACCTTGGATGAGTGATGCGCCCTTGAAAATGACCTTGATGAGTCATAGGATGACTCAGATGACCTTGAAAATGACCTTGTCAATGGATTTTGAAACATAGTTTTATTATATACAATAGGTTTCCCCATTGTTTGTAGTTTTGATATCAACAAAGCAGGGTAAAAGAAACCCATTGGATCGAACACGAATATATTACCAGGTTTCATATATATAGCAATCCAATGTTCTCCACCAAGATGAGATGATTGAGTATTGACGATTATGGCTTGATTATTGCTCAAAATTGGGATTTTATCGAGAAGAAAAACTCCTACAAATTCATTTCCCAATATCTGTTTTCCAATTCTATTGACCTGAACAGAACTACTTTAATAAATTAAACAGTATCAAAAAAAACTTACTCCATGACAACTTTCTTTATTTCTGTATACATTTATACTAGCACGGTTCTATTTTCAGTAATTTGAACTTCAATTTCAAAGACTCCATATATTATAACATGCACAGGATCAGTAATGGCCTTTGCAAACTTTATATCCAGTCGTAAATTTCCGTTTTGTGGTAATTGACTCTGATTTAAATCAAAATCGGGAGCTAAAACAAATGTGAAAAATGGATATTTGCTTTTAAATTCTTCTAGAGTTATTCCACAATTCATATAAAAAAATTACATATTCCACAATTCATATTTTTAAAAATTACATATAAAAAAGTTGATGGAATTAAACATTTTTCTATAGTATTTTTTCATTGTACGATGGCATTCATCGTTATGGCCAATTGACGATTGGCAATAATTTGGGTATAATCGACCTGTTAAATGATAACATTAAAGTTTTATTCTTTTTCTATATAGAAAACTAATTGTTACATCTATAGGGATTATTGTTACATCTATAAGGATTTATCATCATTTGTTATTTAATTCAAATGAACTATATAACAAATGATGATAAATCCTTATAGAAAATAGGTTAATATATTCGAGAGAATATGTTAAATATTAGAGAGACTATAGTAGATAGGTCAGATTATTATTATTATTATTATTATTATTATTATTATTATTATTATTATTATTATTATTATTATTATTATTATTTATATTATTATATGAAAGAGAAGTAGCTGCATGCTCACTGCAGACTACTATGTAGCTACATGCTTACTGCAGACTACAGTAGATGGGTCAGATTATTATTATTTATATTATTATTATTATTATTATTATTATTATTATATGAAAGAGGAGTAGCTGCATGCTCACTGCAGACTACTATGTAGCTACGTGCTCACTGTAGACTACAGTAGATGGGTCAGATTATTATTATTTATATTATTATTATTATTATTATTATTATTATTATTATTATTATTATTATTATTATTATTATTATTATTATTATTTTAACTATTGTAGATGCACATTGCAAACTACAAGGATTTATTTTATAACTATAGTTTCATAATCACTTTTTAACATTTGCATAATAATTTCATTATTTTCATAATATTTTCGTCATATAATCATTTTCTTCATAAATTCATAATTTTCATCATAAATCATTTTCATCATAAATTCATAATTTTCATCATAAATTCATATATTCGTCATATAATCATTTTCAACATAATTTTCATCATAAATCATTTTCATCATAAATTAATAATTTTCATCATATAATCATTTTCTTCATAAATTTTCGTCATAAATCATTTTCATCATAAATTTGGTCATATAATCATTTTCTTCATAATTTTGGTCATAATTTTCTTCTTAAATTCATTCATTATATCATCATAATTAAATAACAAAAATTTTTATGAAAATATTTAAAAAAGTGATTATGAAATTTTATTTTAAGGAAATATATAAAAAAATATATATATATAAATAAATAACTCTTACATTGCGATTCCATATCGGAATTAGAGTCCTCAGCGACCTCCTCAATAGAAGTGAGGGCATTATCCAGCTCCGCAATAGAAACATCGATTTCAGCGACCTCCTCAATAAAAGTGAGGGCATTATCCGCAATAGAAACATCGATTTCAGAGTCCTCAACAGAAGTGAGGGCATTATCCGCAATAGAAACATCGATTTCCGCATCCATGTCAACATTAAACACTAAAAAAAAATTTTAAAAATAAAATACTAAAATAAAATAAATTTACTTTGTTTATTGAAAACATTGTTTTGCCCAACATCATTAACCGGGGCATTACTTTCTCCAATAAACACGACATCATCGTCGCTAATTGAAACATTTTCTAAAATGAAAAATTAATTTAATAAAAATTAAAATAATAAATTTACCAAAGATCTTATCATAATTGTCATTATTAGGGCATCAGTTTGCCCAATAAATACGACATCATCGTCGCTAATTGAATCATTTTCTGAAATGAAAAATTAATTTAATAAAAATTAAAATAATAAATTTACCAAAGATCTTATCAACATTCAAGATTGACTCGTTCTCGGTCACTTCGTACCAGTCAAACACATCTAAAAAATGAAGAATAAAATATAATATAATAAAATATAATAAAATTACCGATAGTCCAAAGACCTCTCAAAACGCGATTATTATTGTTTTGCATTGGAAATAGATTTTGAAATAGAAATTTTAAAATTTTAAAATAATTGTGACAAATTTTAGATTTGTCAATGTTTATAAAGAGAATGAATATTTTCCTGTCCCAGCCAATGAGAATATAGACACACACATATACACTGAATATTTTACTCTCTCAACCAATCACACGCATGCATGTATGTATTGTAAATCACTCAGAAATTACATGTGACTGCCTTTGTTAGTCATGCCTTTGTTAACATGCACTGTGCATGCTTCAGGCATAGGTTGTCTTTATGTCGAATTAATAATATTTATGTGAATAATAATAAAATTAATTAAAAATAATAATATTTTTCAAAATAATAATATTTTTCAATAATAATAATAATAATAATAATAATAATAATAATAATAATAATAATAATAATAATAATAATAATAATAATAATAATAATAATAATAATATTAATAATAATCACAACAACAAAGGAAAGGATACATTTATTAAACATCAAATTTTTTGTACAATAACAAAGCTAAACAATGTTGACCACATGTTTGGGTCAATGGATTTTGAAACATAGTTTTATTATACACAATAGGTTTCCCCATTGTTTGTAGTTTTGATATCAACAAAGCCGGGTAATAAAAACCCATTGGATCGAACACGAATATATTACCAGGTTCATATATATAGCTATCCAATGTTCTCCACCAAGATGAGACGATTGAGTATTGACGATTATTGCTTGATTATTGCTCAAATATGGAATTTTATCAAGTGGAAAAAACTCCAACAAATTCATTTCCCAATATCTGTTTTCCGATTTTATTGACCTGAACAGAACTACTTTAATAAATCCTGAGTATAAAAAACAACTTACTCCATGACAACTTTCTTTATTTCTGTATACATTTATACTAGCACGGTTCTATTTGCAGTAATTTGAACTTCAATTTCAAAGACTCCATATATTATAACATGCACAGGATCAGTAATGGCCTTTGCAAACTTTATATCCAGTCGTAAATTTCCGTTTTGTGGTAATTAACTCTGATTTCAATCAAAATCGGGAGCTAAAACAAATGTGAAAAATGGATATTTGCTTTTAAATTCTTCTAGAGTTATTCCACAATTCAAGTTTTTATCTAAATAACCAAGATTTCTAACAATACTCTGCATATATGTCGCACAGTAATTACCATTCTCGAAATCTTGAGTATATGTTTCTCTATAATCAGTATTTTTCGACAAAGTCAATGAAGTAACACCAAAGTTTTTGAAAATTGAGCAGGAAGCAGTATAAGACCCATTATATTGCGTTTCACTTTGAAATGTTACCAGAATAAAATTAGGCATTCATCTGTCACCAAATATTTGTTCTTTATAGAATGATGAAGCACCTTTAGCAATAGCAAATTGTACAATTCCTTTGTTTTTAAAGGATAAATTGCATGTTTTGAATTAAGACCCAATTGATGACCAGCTAATACTGACGGGTCTACTCGAACTCTTCTCACCAATAATTTTGCATCAACTAATTGACATATTGGTGCACCAGTTGCACTAGTAAGAGATAATGCAGAATCGGACCTTTTCAATCTAATATGTACATTAACTCCCGGTAGTAAATATTTCGGTTGATCCATAAAATCAAGTTGTAATGATGAGCACATAGTGAATACTTTTGAACCTTTAACCCACTTTTTCTTTCATAATCTGTTGCTGCATAACCCATAGGTGTAAGACAGGTATTTTTTAGTATCGGAATTGTAATTTAAAATAGTTTCTATCAAAGCCTTGTGAATGAATGTATTATTTCCGCCCTCAATCTTGATATTATTAAATCCCAACACTGCATCTTTTAAACAGAGTATGAAACATGAAATTGTTTGGTAATACATCCGCATTGGCATCCAAAACTTTTCTATCTTTATCTACAACTTTGATCTGAACAGTCAATAAAGTATCGTTCAATCTAAATATTCAGTTTGCGAACCATTAATATAAAACTCGATATCATTTCTACTATCAGTAATTGAATCATAGGAAAAACTTCCTCAAAGGCCCCAAATTCTATTACAGCCTGGGGCGATGGTCTATCAAATATACATAATTCGGATTTACCACAAATCATTTTGCAAATATAGTTCCATGTCCTTTCATTCGTTTGTTTATACGCGATATTCCATGTCCTTTACGTTTTGGAGCTGGGGCTGGAGGTGTATCTTTTTGAAACATACCAGCAACCAGCTAAAGCATTTGTTTTTAGGGATGGTAATATTTTCTGTTCATTCATAATCACATCTTTAGCAGTTTTCATGCCAAAACTACCAATACGTTTAAGAATAGGAAGTGCAAATCTCCCTATTGTTTTTAACCAACCTGATCCGTACTGTTTACCAATAAAATATGGTAATTCACCGCCAGATTGGCTATCACTATACAATGTATAGTATACATACTAATAATATCGAAATTAGCCATCTACTTTACGAAAATGTAGTGTCAAATGAGTTTTTGAGTCTTTTGGGAAGTTTATAAGTTTTCCACTATCGTCACGAATATTTATTTCTATATTGTTTATACATGAGCTTGAAATTGGTAAATACATAGGATTATCTATTTTATATTGACAACTTCATCATGTTCGTATTTTCCAATCCATACCGATTTCAATAGAGGAACACTGGAATCACCAACTATTATAGGCTCAATAATATTAGTATATATGAACATTTGTTGATGATGTTCAAGTATTCTTGGTTTACGTATACCAGCCGATTTTTCCCGATATTGCTGCTTCTCTAATCCAAGTGTATTTGTCAAATTTTTATCAAATGTAACTTCGCAAATGTCATCATTCAAACTGAAGGTAAATAACAAATCTTTCACAATGTCCAAACTTTTAAATATGTGTGAACAATTGTACTTTAAATATTTAAGTAACACATCAAGTTTATCAATATATAATTCGTCAGCGAAGGTGAATGATTCTTCAACTTCATTATTATACGACACTGATATTTTGATTTCTTCTTTCATTGCACTGTTTGCTTCAAATAGATCAAAGCGTAATAAGTATTTTGTTTCCATAACTTCATTTTTCAACTTATTGCAACCCACTCGTCTGGCATCTTCAATATATTCGAATGTAATTGTAAATGGTTTAAAATCACAACTGATATTTAATCCATCCTTGTAAAACATAGAGCAATGCGGATCTAATATTTGATTCGGAATATGATATGTTTTATCATAATTACTGATAATAAAGATACCACTACAAGTTTTCATAGCATTCCTTTTGAAATCAATCTTACATTGACTATAAAATGGGAATGTATTGTACACGAATGTAAAATCTTGCAGTGCAACTTCCCAGTCACCATTTAAAGAAATCGGATTCTGGAGATTGACCATGAATTTACTGGCTTGATTATCTGCATGAATTAATGGGCAACTATTGCTTGGTAAAATAGTATAAAAATTCACTTTACTAGGTCCTTTTCTGATATCCATGATGGGTTTTGATAACCATGCCATTTGACATAGTATTGTTTATCATTGCCGACCTTTTAGTTTTCAATATCTTCTGAATTCTAAATACTTTTGGGGGAGGAATAACTTGTAATTCTTGCTCATAAAATTTTCCTTGTACAATATTGTTATCATTGTCTTTGATGACATACATTACAGGATTCTGTTTAGTATTTATTTTTGAAATTACAAAGACTTCATCACTCCAATTCGTATCGAAATTTTGAATAAATGGTGATGCACTAATTTTACTAATTCTAACTTGGTCACCTACTTTATATTTCGGTTTTGTAATTTTTACAGGTTTTTTAGAATAGATTGTTTTTGATGTGATATCAATCGGCCTTAATCCATTCAGTCCTTGATGTGATGAATGATTATAACTGGTTATTATTTTTGGTAAAACCAATACCCATTTTTTATTACCTTGATGCACAAATAATTTCTTTAATCTATCTCTCAAAGTTCGGTTAAATCTTTCAACATGAGCAGCTTTGTATTGAGAATGTACCGAGTAATGGTTTATTTTCAATTTTTGAGGATTTGCTTGACTTTACTGTTGTAGAATTCTTTACCTAAAATAATAATAATAATAATAAAAATAATATTATTAATACCTAAATCTGTTTGCAAGTTATTAGGATGTCCATCTTTAAATAAATGATTAACAGCTTTGGACATTTCATCTGCAGATTTTGCCTTGACGGGCATTCCTCAGGCAAACCGACTGAATACATCAATACATGTTAATATATATTATTCCCATTGTTAATATTCGAATAGGGTATCATCTCCATCAAATCCATTTGCCATAAATCATTTATTCCATATGTTTTATATGCTCTTGTTGGGAATCGTTTCTGTATTGGTTTGTTCAAACTGTACGCAAGCTGGTCTGATAACCACTTCTGGGTTCCTTTTTCGAATTCTGAACTCTTTTCTTTAATTTTGCCACTCCACCAAAATCGGTTTCGTCTTCCGGGTTCGTCCAAATCTTCTCCATTACAGCAAGAAGATTTAATATTAAATGTAATGTCTGGTAATGAAGGATTAGCACCCATTGTTTATGATCGACTTTCTATTATTCCACCTAATAATGATATTGCTAAAGGTATCAATGCACCGATAAATCCCCCTTGTTGTTATATATAATATTTCTCATTTGTTGACGACTTTTTATTATTTACTAATGATAGCAAAGGTTTCCTATGTTTACTTCAATAATTGCTTTTTAGATTTACTGATTTTAATTTTGCCTTTGACTACTTTAAGTATAATATCGAGTAAATCATCGACAACATAATTTGGAAATGATTGCAAAATACTGTTTCTTTTCATACTTGGTGCCTTTAACAATGTATTGAAAAACGGGAAACTCCGATGAATTTTAACAACTTTTACTTTCTTAGTGGTTTTACTTTTAGGTTTAGGTTTAGGATTTTTCGAAATAAGATTCATTGCAGGAAAATTTTCTGTAATAAGTTCTTTAGATGGAGTATAACTAGTTGTTGTTGGTGGAACTTTTGGTTGTTTTTTTACCCGATATCCTTGTTTTTGAAAACATGATTTATATGTTTTCAACTTTGTTTTGAACTTTGTTTATAAACCATGGCACCTTTTGGGTTGAAAATATCTGTTTTTACGCGTATATCATCAGGACATTGTTGTGTGAAATCGAGAAATATATACCCATGCGGTATTTTCGTAGCATCTTGAAATGCATTGATAAGAAAATTACGGTTATTAGGGTATGCTTGTCGTCTAAGAAAATCAATGACAGTTGCATCTCTAGGATTCTTGAAAATAACTAAATATTGTACATTTAAATTACGTGTTCGATGTGCACCACCTTGATGAAATAGATTTTGTGTTATGAAAATAACTGTTACACCAACATGTCTGCTGATTTTGCTGAATAAATTATTAAAATCCTTTTCTTTATTGGATTCTTGATACAAATCATCGTCTTTCTTCAAACGACTTGACCAGTTTTTATCAAAACCCTTTACTATTTTCATATTTTTCAACTGACAGAAACTTGATTGCGTCAATCCGTGTTCTTCGTCGGCGCCCCTATGCCAATAAATATTGTTGAATTTTGTTTTAAACAAATTTGATTTTAGTAATTTACAAACAAATAAAGTTTTCCCGCTACCACTTGGACCAACAATTTGGTATACTGCATCATTTCGTAATTCCATTTTTTAAATTTAAACTATATAATTATTGTTTATATTGATAATTTTAATGAACTCTGTTTTAAAATACCTATATATATATCAGAGTTTTTTATATTTATTTCATTAAAATGCTTTCATATATAAATTACAGGGCAAAAACTGATGTATCAAAAATGGTATTTCCAATAGGGAAACCACAACAACTTATTGATAGAAGTAATAAATATCCAATAATATATTTCAAAACTGGTAAATGTAGAATTATGGGGTGTAAGGAAATAATCAAAGCTAGTGAATATAATGTTTATGATTTAGAAATACAATCGATAACCGTAACTTCCGATATAGGTTTTTCTTGTGATTTAAATAAATTAGCTAAATTAATACCATGCTTTTATGAACCAGAATTATTTCCAGCTTTGAGATATATAAAATATAACCCTATGTGTGTAAATATATTCGCTAGCGGTAAGATAGTAATTCTTGGAATAAAAAATATTGATTACAAATGTATAGTTGATAATATCATAGCTGAAATTAAATCAATAATTGACGGAAAAGAATTTTGAGATTTTTTCTTATCACTTAATTAATTATTTATCATTGCAATATCAATGCAATTAAAACAAAGACATGCTGCAATCTGATTAGATGATAAACAATAGTCATAGGTATAAAAACCCTGTACCATTTCATTTTAATCATAATTCACAATGACCAAGAAAATGTCAAGCACTGAAAAACCAAAAGTTGTTCCAGAACTTGTACAACCATGTTCAAATGTTCCACATCTACAAAATGTATTTTTTAAAAGAAGAAATCAATATGAAATTGGCGTCACCGATCAAGCTAATTCCTACCCAATTTCAATTCTTAACCGGTACGCTTTCAATGATAGATATTAAAACCATAGATGATGTTTTCAAACGGTTGAATACGAATCTATCATGCAATCAAAATGCATTTTTCAACAACCGATATGCAAAATTTTATGATTCCTTTGATGAAATCAGTTTCAAAGAAAATGAAAATTGGTATATAACAATTGCAATCCAGGGATATAAAGTTGATAATAATGATGTGTATTCTCCAATTTGGAAAATTATGTCTGCTAGACTTTCACAGATATTTTAATAAATTTGTTGTTGTATTTAATAAATGTATTTAGTCATATTTGTTTTCGCTTATTTTCTATATTTTCTATAAACAAATATACACTATAGTTTTAAAATACTAATAATGACTACAGAAAAAGGTTAATATGACTAGTTAATTATCAAATTATTTAATATTTAGAATTTATAATAAACTTTTTATTGGAAAAATTAGCAGAAATATCTGGTGTGAAAATGGAGGATATATTATCTGTTACAAACGCATTAAATATAGACTGGGTAGCAGAGAGTGAAGAATTCGGGATTTGATGAAACATATGAAGAAAACACTCAAGATGATGAGGAAAGCAATCAAGAAATTGATGAACCTATGGAGGAATTTACGGATACTGAACCGTGTGTATATAGGGATTGTATAGATCATGTTGTTGAAAATGTTATGAACTGTGGAGATGATGAATGTGAATGTGTTAATAAATTTTAGTTTGAGTGTATATTTAAAGTATAATATTTAGAATTTCTTTGTTAAAGTTTTGTCTTGAATATTTTTAGTAGTAACTTTGTGAGCAGTACCTTTGTGACTTGTTGAGTGTGAGCAGTACCCTGGTGAGCAATACCAATAGGGGGACAGAATATGTTTTCGGATAAACTCGGAGTATATAATAATAATAACATCTTTCGCGCGGGCGTTAATATCTTTAAAATTAATAATGATTATAATTATCTCTATATCTCATTAGAAAGGTCTTGCACTGAGCTTTAAGATGAGCTATCCATCAATATAATCGGTTGGTGGGAACATTATATTTTGGGATGAAAAGAAGTGTGAGCCCTCTGGATCACTTAATAATATTTTGGAAAAAATTATGAGTCATCGTTCTAAAAATATGATGAGTCATAGGGTGAGTCATCGTTCTAAAAATATGATGAGTCATAGGGTGAGTCATTCGTTCTAAAAATAATGAGGCATCGTTCTAAAAATAAGAGGCATCGTTCTAAAAATATGAGGCATCGTTCTAAAATAATAAGGCATCGTTCTAAAATAATGAGGCATCGTTCTTTAAATAAGAGGCATCGTTCTAAAAATATGAGGCGATGTTCTAAAAATATGAGGCATCGTTCTAAAAATAAGGTGAGTCATTGTCTTTGTTCTAAAAAAAATATTTTTTTCCCGGCGGGGGGGGGAGGGGGTATATGAGTCGCAGGGAGCTCCAATCCACCTACTTAATTATTTAGCTTGACCTTTCAATGAAGAATGGATGGCGAGAATCCTAACTACAAGGAACAAATATTGAGAAGGGAAACCAACTGGCACCTCTACACTAGCTAGATATGAGCCCAGTTGAACATTAGAATACCCTTTTGACAATGGTAAAACATTTCTTTTATCTTTCTGATCACTCAATTTGGTGACATTTTTGGGAATTTTGACGACTTTTGAAAACTAATTTTTCTTTTTGTTTAAATTTAAATATTCTTTAAATTAAATTAAATATTCATAAATTAAAGCTAACGGATGGACCAAGTAAAAAAACATTTTGATATAAAATTAGGATATAAAATATTTTTTTTTCTTGACCATCCGTTTGCTTTATAAAAATCATACAAATTCCTTAATTGAAACGAATCGTACGATTCAATCCGTTTGAGTCGTGTCCGACTGAGAATTGAATGTAGAAAGATTCTGGCTCATTTGAGCTACCCGAATGATGAGTATAAAGACAAAATATAAACTTTAATTTTTAATATTTAATATTAACTGTATAGAAGTTACAGAGAACTATTGATAATAAGAAAATTTTTCGGAATATCAAAATTATACAAAAATATAATTTCATATTTGACCGGGTAATTGTGGTATTCCTGAAAAGCACCGTTAGATACCTGAGATATTGTAAAATTAATAAATAAATATTATGTGAGTCGAGAGAAGTGTGCTCCATGACTGATCGTTAAACAAAGTTGGACAACAACTAAAGAAAATTGATCTAAATTGATCTAAAGAAAATTGAATGAAGGAAATTTATGATTTTAATTAGATTTCTAGAAATTAAATCGGTTGAATATCAGTTAAGGGTAAAATATGATCATTTGAAGGAATATAGATATTTTATCAAATGGATAAATCTTTCAATTAACCAATATTCATAAATTATTAGCACAAAATTTTCAGGTTTTGGTAAAAGTTACTCAAGCATTTCTCGCAAAAATATATTACGTCCAATGATCATTAAATTAGAAAATAATTGTTAACCTATAATATATATTTCTAACTAATATACATTGGTTAAATGATCATATTTCAGTAGTATATAGTAAGGATTCCAACGGACTTTCAAGTTCAATGTCATGAAATGTCATGATCAAATATAGAGCAATCGAATCTTTTTCTTTTAATTTTAAATTTTATTTAATTACTTTTATTTATTTTATTACGTTTTATTATATTTTTATTGTATACAAGATAAATTAGATGATTTACCTATAGCTCCTGAACTTTGCCATCCACCTGGTAATAAAGTTGAAAAGCTGTTGTTAACACATGAGCCTAATAATAACTATGTAGTTAATGGTAGAGTTTTGACGGAGTGAATGAGCTACGAATTAACTGTTTCAAAAGTTAATCGCGCTATAGAATTCAAGGAAGTGGCTGTTTCGAAAGGAGATATAGATTACAATACCCAAATGAGAGGATCCAATACAGATTCATTTCAACGAGATTATTATAAGTTGAAGAACAACAGTTTATACGGTAAAACTGTGGAAAACCTGAAGAAACGTATAAATTTGAGATTATGCTTATTGTAGCCATCCTATGTTTCGTCGTAGCATTAAAATTGCGGATGATCTCATTGCTGTTATGCTTGATAAGTAAATGGCGTGTTTAGATAGACCAATATATATTGGACAAGCCATACTTGATTTATCTAAACTTCGCATGTACCAGTTTCAATATAAAGAACTACAGAGTTATAGAGAATTCAATTGTCAAATTAATATCTTAGTCGGTGACAGATTCCTTCTTTTTAGAGTTTAAAAATGTGGATTTACGCTTACAACTGTATCCAAAAATGATTGCCGATGTGCTCCTAGATACTTCAAATTATCCAGTGACCGATCCGTTGTTCTCAGATAAAATTTGTTCAGTAATTGGGAAAGTCAAGGATGAGAATAAAGGAAATCAATGTAAAGAGTGGGTGTTTCTTCGACCCAAGTGCTACTCACTTCAAGACAATAAAGACACTCTAAAAGCAAAAGGAATAAGTCTTACAAATTCTAATCTTACACACGAAACCTATAAAATGTGTATACTGATGATGGAACAGTGAGCACAAAAAAGAACAAAAAATAACAGGAAGTGTCAATCAACAGTTGTATACTTTCATGATAGAAAAACGAACTCTCCAATGTTTGGATGATAAACGGTATTGGTTACATTGTAATGAAAGCTACGCTTACGGTCACTATAAAATTCGTCAAATGCATATTGCAACTGCTATGTCTAGAAATGAATGCAAATCGAAACAATCATAATCACTTTAACAATTACATGTGTAATTTATGTGAATAATAAAATATATATTGTGAATAATTTGACTTAGTTAATTAAAATGCGATTTATCATTTAATAATTCATTTGCCCAATTGATTTAGATCATTAGTTTTAAGTAAGAATTTTCGTGTTTATTTATTTTTTTGTTGAAAAATTAATGCCCAGTTTATTTAAAATTAACTCGGCGTTTTATTTTATAATAAATCGAATAATTGCTATTTAAAGATTTGATCAAATTGAAATATTCTTGTTATAATTTACGTTCTTGGTAGAATATATTAAATGTATATGTAAAAATGATAATAATAAATAAATAAGATTAATTAAATAAAAAATTAATTATAAAGTGAAAATATTGAAAATGTTGAAAATCATGAAATTGATGTAGAAATTAAGTTTTATGAATATTTAAGTAAATAAAAATGAAAATTCGAAAATAAAATAATAATAAGAACTTTGAAAATAATAATACTTTGAAAATATCTTTGATAATAATACTTTGAAAATAATAATAACAATAATAATTGAGGGTGACTTTTAAAGGTATGACCATCATATTCATCTTTCAATTACCTTTTATCTGATAAATATATATTATAAGGTTTTAAAAATTTGAACCTGGACTCTTTGAGGGTATAACCATCATATTCAACTATCAATTACCTTTTGTTTGATATACAAATTATAAGGTTTTAAAATTTTGAACCTTGGAGCTTTTGAGGGTTTGACCTTTGAGGGTATGGCCTTGAGGGTATGGCCTTTGAAGGTATGCCCATCATACATACTCATCTATGAGTCACCTTTTGTTTGATATATATATATATTTTAAGGTTTTAAAGATTTTGGAGCCCTTGAACGTTTTTATAGGTTTGAAGGTTTAGGACCATGATACTTACATCATAAATACCTTTTTTTATATCTATATTATAAGGTTTGAAAAAATTCGAAGGTTTTTGACTCTTTGAAGCTTAAGAGCAAACTTCGAGGGTATGACCATTATATAGAGCTCTTCAAGACAATTCGAATAAATCCTATAAATCACTTAACCCTTTGAATTTGAAATGAGTCACCTCGATGAGTCAGCTGAGACATAAACATTTTTCCCAAAAGGGGTATACCCCAATGATGAGTCATATGTCTTTGTTTAAAGATGAGTCATAGAGCACATTATACTCTACTAATATATCATTTTATAATCAATGAAGTATCTGTTTGTTTACCAGGATGTGAAGCCTAAAACCGATACTAACAAACCGAATTTCGGTAATGTTTTTGCGATCTATTGCATTCAAATTATTTTCATGATAAAATATTATATCACAAATGCTACGATTAAACCAAAATTGTTGAAATTGCATTATCTTCGTAAGATTTGAATTGGTTCAGATTGCTATGCCCATTGACCTTCGGCTAGGAGAACCCTTAATGTTGTATGTCGATTAACTTTATCCTTTTGTGGGTAATGTGTATTTGACTGCGGACCCAAAACATTTCGACGCATAAATTCCTTGAAAATTAAAAATGTATATAAAAATTCTTAACTTACCAAAAAATCAAAATTTAGCCTTAAAACGTTTAATAAAATATCATAAAATTTCACTCACCAATGATTCACGATAAAAATTATTGTGCATGAATTCTCAACTACACCTAAATCCACAATATAAAAGTTTCTATAATCTAAAAAAAAATCGATAAAATTATATTATAGCAACACACAAACTTACCTGTGTGCAAAAATTTAATGTTCCGAATGTTAAAAGTTTTATTATAGGAATTGAGAAAGTGATAGAAAAATAAATTTACATACAAACACAGCACACATAATATAAAATACACGCAAATTTATTATAGCTTTTTTTATTCCGAAAATAGAGAGTCATTAACATACTGTTAACATATCATTAATTTTAAATTATTAAAATTCATGGCTGAAAAAAATTTGGATTTTGAATCTGACAACTCAACTTTGAGTTTTCGAGAAATGGACGACAAAACATCGTAAGATCTATTTATAAAATAATTTTGAAGTTAATATTTCTTTAGATTTTCAGATATTTCTTTGGAGACATTTCCATTTTGCGAAGGTGAAGATCTGACAATGTAAGAATTTTTTTATTTAATTACAAATAATTAAAATATTTTACAGCATATCAGATATTTCTAGTCAAATGCCTTTGTGTGAAGATATTCAACAAGTTCCATCGACATCTTTGGAATTGAAGAAAAAAATTCGAAAATCGTAAATTTTAATAACTTATTTTAAAAAAATAATATTTTCAAAGAATTTCAGAAAATGACAAAATCCGTCTACATCGTCAAAGAGGCTATTAAAAATGAGCTGGAGAAAGAAGATAACAAAAACTTAAAAAACACTTTTATCCATATACGCCTAAATGTCTTAAAAAAATAAATGTGTCTGGTGATTATTTTATTTCTTTTTAGTTAAAAATATATATAACTTACATTTTATTGAAATAATTCCAAATTCATAGCATATCATAAAATACCTAAAAAAGCACCTGAAATTTAATTATCAATATATTATAAATTCTGATTACAAGAGTAGTGTGTTTCTATCCCTAACGACCACAAGCCTCTCACTGTTTTCATGTTTTATACCTATTTTTCCCCCATAAACGTAAAAAAAAACACTTAAAACCCCTAAAAACCTATATCTTTTAATTTCTTTATTCTGAAGACATTTTGGTTTCAAAATAAAGACTTAAAAAAACAACAAAAATATTAATAAAACGGGGAAAAAAATACTGATAAAACTATGAAAAACGTTTGTCGGCTTGTGGTCGTTAGGGATAGAAACACACTACTTGAGGATGTCAACTAGCAAGTTGCTATTTGACTAATTTATAATTTTATAAAACTTAATCTTGAAGAATAAAAAATTTTATGAAATAGTAAAACTGCTCTGAGAGGACAGTGGTATTTTTTTTTTTTTTTCACTGTCCTCTCAACAGTTTTTTTGATCCGGATCATTTTTTTTTATTCAACCTCTTTCGTTTATCGAATCTCTTCCAATATACAAGCTGGCCAGACTTATATATCAGAATCAATTCGATAATAGCAGCACACCTTATTATTCGCTTCTCGCTCACGAAGTCGATTTCATCGGCGTTTTAAGTGTGCTGCTCGAAAGTACAAATGAATTCGAAAGCGAATCCGAAAGAGGTCCGAAAACAACCAAGAAATAAATGTGCACATTATAGAATCGATCCGGGGGTGTTCGAAAGACTGGTGGCGATAATTACCGGTTCGCCACCATCACCCGTTTCAATATTTTTTTTTTTCATATTTATGTTTAAAAATTAATT
>CAUHTR010007356.1:119706-130559 GCA_959609185.1 Schmidtea polychroa | reverse complement strand
GATTGACTACGATGTGGGAATTGTCCTTCATCCAATCGATAAATGACCGAGATTCGTTGCATAGGCAATTGAGCGGGTTGTGAGAAAAATCAATGAGTTCAAGATATTGAAAATTACTCAGATTGTCACCATCGACATTCGCCAATTGATTATTGGATAAATCTAATTGTTTCACGGACAGTTTGTGACCGAGTGAAATTTTAGATATCTTATTAAAAGAGAAATTGAAATTGTAAATTTGATTTTGGTTATTAAGGAAATCAGAAAAATCAACCGTAGAAAATCGATTTCCGGAGAAACTTATAGATATAGGACCATTGATAGAAAATGTCATAAATTGAATAGGGATAGATCCAATGATATTGTTACTAAAATCCAATGAACGGATCAAATGGGCGCTGTGCAATGAATGAATTAAACCATTCAAACTAAATGTATCGATTGATGCATTTCTGAGATTTAATTTCTCTAAGTTTGGTGAAAATATTTTAAGATTTTTAATGGGATTTTCTGATAAATCAATAAACTTCAATGTCACGAAAGAAATTGATATATTAATCAGTTCATTTTGACTGAGGTCTAAGTTTTTAACATTCAACTGTGGAATTGTCTGCAGACGATTATGTCTCAAAAGTAAACTATCCAACTGACTCCAACTTATACAATTCGGTGTGCTCATATTGCGCAATAAGTTGTCGTTTAAAATTAGAATAATAAAGGATTTGTTAACACTAGGACAATCTGTCAAATTCAATCCAGTACAATCCATTACATCCTTTCTTATTGAACATAGCTCAATAAAGTTCATGAACCATAAAAATATCCCAAATAAAACCAACTGTTTCATATCAATGGAATAAAACATCAATGGAAAACACAGTGCAAAAGATTTTAAAAATTGTTAAATAAACTTAAAATTTGTTATTATTAAAATGAAATAATTCATCAAGCTAATAATTATAAAAAAATAATAAAATAATTAATAAGTAATAAATAAGAAATTTTATAATAAAAAAGATCTTGCAAAATTCAAAAATAATGATGTAAATTAATAAAATTAATAAATTTAATAAATAATAATAAGTATCTTAATTATTTAAAAAATTATGATAGAATTAATAATTTATAATCTATTTAAACAAGTCATTATTTGGTAATTATTAAATTGAAATGAAAAATTAACAATAATTTTAGATAATAAAATTGGTATTTAACATAGTTAAATCTAACTTATACCTAAAAGAACTTATAAAAAATAAAGAAAAGTAAACATGTGTCTATTATTTTGAATATTAAATATAGGTGACCAGATTTTTAGATGGGCAAAGCGGGACAACTTTGAAGGAGGAGGTTATCAACAAAAATTTTCATATAGAATAAAAATAATATGGTAATATTTTTTGATTTTTAACATAAGTACAATTTATAAATATAAAAATTGTATAATACTTTATTCCTTGACATATTTTTATTTGAGCGAATTTGTTTCAGTAAATTGTTGTCATTTTTTAAAATATTGTAAAAATCTTCACAAGAATTTGTCAAATAATACTTTTTGTTATCAATATAAAATTGAAGACTACGAGTATTTTAAGCTAAGTTTAAAAAAATTTATGTATTTATGAAATATATAAATAAATTACTTACCTTGATTTTCAATGGTAAGTAGGAGATTTGTAATATTTATTTGTTTAATTAGCTTCCTAGCACGTAGTACGAACACGAAGTGTATCATCTGAGAAACAAATACAATGTAACTGGGTAAGAAATAAAATATTTTAGTCTTAATAGTCCGTAGGATTCTTAGAATGCAAAACAATGATTTTCATAAATATAAAATTTAACTTAATTCTAAAAGTCAGGACTTTTGAAAAATGTTGCGGGACGCGGGATAAATCGTGAAAAATCGTGATTGTCCCGCCAAAAGCGGGACGTCTGGTCACCTTATATTAAGTTGTTTAAAATTTGAAATTTATCATTAAAATTTTTGTCACTTCTTCAAACATTATATTTGTATTTATCCATATCAGAACAAGAATTGAGTTTAGCACGTTAATTTTCAAATCCAATTACTTTATCAATAACGCTTCTCAAATTACACGTTCCCAATAATTATTAAAATATTTTAATAACAGCCCTGTTTTAATTTACAGACCTTATTGTGCTCACCAATATTGGTCAATGCTTTCGGCCTATAATTTTCCCGAGCTCAAAAACGGAGATGACGGAAATCTCTACAATGTATTAAACCCATTAAATGTAAATTGATAAAGGAGATCAAAACACGATCAAACCGGAGTTTTAGACTTATTGATAAACATATTGCGTTTTTTACATGAAATTGACATAATATTATAGTTTAAATTTCCAAACTGCTTGCTTATCTTTCATTTATATTCTTTAAAACCTTTTGAGTACGGCAATACCAACACAAATTTAGGCTCATCTTCTTTGCACTTGCAATTTAATTTATTTAACTTGTTGGCGTTCTGGGGGTAGTTACCTATCATGACTCAGAGAAAGAAGTTAATTTTCAAAGAGTGTTATCGCTATTGAGGTAACGCCTAGAAGACCAAACACTGCTATTTCAAGCAACCGACACTATACCCACGGGTGTGAAGCGTGTTGGTATTGTATAGAGCGGCGGAATGCTCGAGTAGAGGTGAGCTGGCTTTATCCGATTGTTCGAGTCGCCCATTCCTCAACAGACAGGACTGACATTAGAAGGACTTATGTTTATATTCACTAGTGATATTCTATGCTGAGAGTCTATACATATTGGGGAAGAGAGAGAGAAGATTCGTGGATTGTGATTTACGCTAAAACAAACAAAACCAGAATTTTTCTGCGCTCAAAGTCATCAAAAGAATATAAAGACTAAACATTTATACAATTACAAATTACAACAGTTACAAATCATGATTCATACTCCCACTGATTAGAAATAGTAAAAGTTAAGATATTTGAGACACATGCTTAAACACAAAATTACCCACAAAATACACCCACTAGTCACTGAATACATTAACTAGATAAAGTATGCACTATTTATAATAATGTATACTTTCACTGAAACAGGTAGTGGAAGCATACATCAACTATATAGTGTATGCACTGACATAAATGTATACTTTAACAGTAATATATATAGTCGTCTTCTGAATACGCATAAATAACACAATAATATTATCAGTTTTTTAAACCATAATATAACTACAAATGTCATTCTAAATTATAAAAATTAAAATAATTTAGTAAAATGTGAAATAACATCAAATAGAGCCATTTCAATTAATTTTTTTTAATTTTTACTAAAAATTCAGAAAAATTACTTACTTAAAATTTCATGGGAAAATTTAATTTTATATTCTTTATAAAATAAGTTTTTATAAATTTCTAATTATTTATGAATAAATTTAATTATAATTTTTTATTTTATTTTTAAGCAATTATTTTTAAATTGAATTTTTAAATAATAAACGGTTTAACCCTTTAACCACTAAAACCGTCTACAGACGGTCATCATAGAAACCCCATTTGATTCAAATCAAAATATTTTCGCGTTCCAACCAGTAAGACCGTTTTTCGTCTGTAAAACTCCCGACCTTAACTTGTAGGTTTCAACACGATCAAACACATAGTTTGCTTGTAACGGTCAGTTTCGTTGAGAACTTCGGTTCCTCGTAAATCTATTTCAGTGGTTTAAGGGTTAAGCGTTGAAAATTTTTTTAATTTTTCAGTTACTCTTTTTAGCTTAATAATTTCAAATTGAATCATTAATTCAAAATTCAATTTTTGTCTTTCGACAATTAAAAATGTTAGCAGGAACTAATGTGAATTGAAGCTAGATGTATTTTTAACAGTTAACAATACTGAATACGCAAAACTGTCAACTGAAAATTTATAAGAATTAATTAATAATTACATAATAAATTGAAAATAGTGATTGGTGATTTATTGATTTTCTGAATTTAATTAGTGTCAAATCCACCGCTAGGGCAAATATAATTGGTTAATATTATATGTTAAACACGTGAGTTTCAAACAATTAAATGGGATCAGAGTTCAAATATCAATTGCGAAAATGAAAATTTAATTAATTATATTTTCAAAATTTTAATTATCCTATAAATAAATCCGAAATAGAAGTATAGCTTTTCACTTCTGTTTTATTGAACTCTATGGAAATATTTCAAAAAGATCAAATGCAGCCAACCATCCCAAATATATTTAATGAGTTCACTTAATTTGGAAATTTTGCATTTTCCGATTTAGTAAATATATGAAAAATCAACAAGCAGAAAGTTTTGTAATTATTTTTCACGGGAAATAATGCAGTTGATATAAATTCTGTCCTCTTTTTCCCATTTGGAATCATTCAAGATTTCTTCGACATCTATAAGGAAACAACCGAGCCCAATCTTGTTGTTACTTATTGGTTTATTCCTTCCAGGATGGGTGATGGAGTGGTAGTTATAAATTGTCTGGCTTGTATGAACTTCATCAGTATACGGATTAATAAGCTCAAAAGTTATATCATATTTGAACGGCCAAACCAATTCGTTGTCGAATTTTCCTTTAAGCAAACATAAAGATTGATAAATAGGGTACCTTGCTCCACTTGAATAGACATCAAAGTTCAGTTTCAAGCACATTTTATATCCATTTATACAGGTATTGAAGGCTTCACTTGACATTTCTTTCTGTTTTCCAGCAAATACGGCTCTTCTCTTTTCATTGAATTGATCAATATTCCACAGATATTGGACGCAAATGTCTTTCTTTTTTGGTGGAGTATATTCAAGGTTTACAAAATACTCGTAGGCGTTATTTATCAATTCTTTTTCTATATATTTAGTTGATTTTTCGTCTATTTCACTTGAATACTTTTTCAAATCTTTCTAAATTATAATCAAAATCAATAATAATAATAATAATATAAATAATAATAATAATAATAATAATAATAATAATAATAATAATAATAATAATAATAATAATAATAATAATAATAATAATAATAATAATAATAATAATAATAATAATAATAATAATAATAATAATAATAATAATAATAATAATAATAATAATAATAATAATAATAATAATAATAATAATAATAATAATAATAATAATAATAAATTACAAGTGATTTTCCAAAAATAGGATCTGCTGTTGCTTCAGAAGTCATTAAATTTGTCATTTTTAATAAGTTTTGATTAATTTCCTTCATTTGGCTAGAAATCTGGTACTGATTATTCTTCAAATACCACATCTGAACCTAAAATGATCGTCAAATTGGCTAAAGTTAAATAACAAATGTGATTACCTGATTGGCATCAATATTCGCTTTGAATGCATTTCTTAAAAATTCTTTTTCTCTCAACAATTTATCAACATTTTGTTTTAATGCTCTCAATTCGTCCTTTACATCGTTGTTGAAGTCGAACAGTGATTTTGAATGAGGAATAATTTCCTGGGAAAAATTATCACTGTAGTTAATCAGTTGTGTATTCTCGTCATCCAAATGAGACCAGTTGGCAAACTCTGAGCAACAGAATTTCATATGTTTGTCAATGTTCATCAGCTCGTCTTTGAATGAACAGCTTTCTATCGGGCATTTTACAAAGATTTTCGATATCTTCCGATTTATTTCTCGATCTTTAATAATGTTACTATCGAACTTTATGACTTCAGCTCCACATTTCTCAGTGATTCCGGGGCAATATTTCTCGAATTGGTTTATGTATTGCGAAATGCATTCATAGCAATATCGGCATCCGCAAGGTCCACAGTAGGCGTTTCGCAAAAGCGTTTTGCATATTATACAAATCAAATCAGGATCGAAATTTTTTTGGGAAGATTCATTTTTCAGAGTAGTCCATATGGAGTTGAGGAGTGCCATATTCATAAATTAGTTAACTTTAGAAAATTATTTTAAATTTAAAATATTAGTTTAAATAATAAAACTTAATGAATTTAAACAAAATAATTTCAAAGTTCATCTTGTAATGTTTGTTAAGTCTAAATTTTCAAAATATATTAAACAGTCTATCTTATTTGAACTTATATTTAATAATATATAATCATTTCGAAATTATATATAAAACAATTATAAATAAACATTATAAATGAATGGAAACATGTAAGGCATTAATAGCGGATTACTTTCTATAATCTTCAAACTCAGATTAAAACGCCAGAAGAGAAACTGGAGTGCCAGCGGTTTCCCAGTGGTGTCAGGGATGGCGCGAGTACTTGTCAGATTCAGAGTGAATGAAGAGTGGACTAGTCCATTCCAAATGTTTGCAAACCATTGTTTCCGGATCTAGAGATTTTATTGCAGTAGATGAAAGAAGATTCCGCTGTGAATGAGAGAGTCAATGCCATTTATCTGTTCGAGAAACAGGTTTTGGGTTAAACTATCTAACAATGACGCATATTTGTAGCCGAAGTGGATATTATTTTAGGTGTCGATGCGATTAAATGTCTTTAGAGAACTCAATAAATTTGTGAAGAGTCACACTGGCGACAATGAGGTTTGTGGTGAGAGTCTTAAACGATGGAGACAGATGGGAAACAGTTATCGATGATTGACTTAAAAAATGCTTATTTGCAGATACATGTAAGGAAAGATCTTTGGAAATTCCAAATGATTCACTACAAAAAGAAGATATACTATCACACAAGACTAGGTCTTGCTTATGCTCCAAAAATATTGTTCTTTGTTTTGAGAAAGGTGCTGAGCCTTCACATATAAACGTTACCGAGGTCGATGCAGTTCTAAAAGTTGTAAACTAAGCCATCAAATGGGGCGTTAAAAGAAGTGAACTGATGGTGGATTGGGCCACGGTGGTAGGCTGGCTGAGAACAGTTCTTGGCAATGGAAGCATTAGTATCCATGGGATATATATATATATATATATATATATATATATATATATTAAAAACTTTTAGTTTAGAATTTCCCATAAATAACCCCCCCCCAAGTTATCTCATGATGAAAATGTGGCTTTAGATCTTAAGCTGGATTGTGTATAAATTAAACTACGGCAAAAAGTTATTTTAAAGATATATTAATTTCTTAAGTAATTTAGTAAAATATTTTTTTTTATATTTTCTTCAATGGACTCTATTCTTTGTGCTGCTGAGCACTGGAATAAATTTATATTCTCAAGTTTGTGTTTCACACCAGGACAAACTATTTAACTTGCTTTCATAATGCATTGCTTAAAAAATAATTCATCAGCAAACAAATTATTTATTTTGGCAACTTTTGAGCAATGGACAATTTTAATTATAACATACACATGCTTTTATTATTGTTGAATTTTCAGATTTTTTATTAAAATTCTTTTTTTATGTCGAACAGAGTCATTTTTTATCTTCCACTTTGTTTTTACAAACAGAATGTTATGGATTCTTTACCTAAATTATGGTGCGCCCTGATACCAATGTCCTTCTTTGTTTATGGAAATAACTCATCTTCATTGGACATGTATCTGAATAAGTTCCTACGTCGCTTTTTGATCCTTCGATGTCGGCTCCTCCTATCATTGCGAAGCAGAATTCGTAAAGCGTTGGATTGTTCACCCACTAATAGGGAACGTGAGCTGGGTTTAGACCGTCGTGAGACAGGTTAGTTTTACCCTACTATATAATTTGTCATGATAATAGTAATTCTGTTCAGTACGAGAGGAACCGCAGATTCGGATCACTGGTAAATGTGCTTGATCGAAAGGTCAGTGGCACGAAGCTACCATCCGAGAGATTAAGACTGAACGCCTCTAAGTCTGAATCTCGCCTAAAAATCATGATATTTTGTGCCATCCTCGTAATGAGGCAATATTATTATTCATTAACGCAAGTTAGTGGATGTGGCTTAGCCATATATTTAAACTCTAACCATTCTATGAAAATAGTTTGGATGTTTGAATCATTTTTAATGATTTACGTGTTGGCATTAAATCGTTTGTAGACGACTTACTTTACGGTTGGGGAAGCGTAAGAATTCGAGTGGTGTAAACTGCGAGATTTTGAACTTCATCCCCATCTGACGCTATACTTCCTATTCGTTTTATGTTATTTTTATTTTTTGATTTATAATTAATTCATCTTGATTGGCTAATATATTCTACTTATCTGGTTATAAATTTGTGAAATTTTGTAAGTTTGTTTTAATATTATGAAAATTGTATATTAAGGTCAGAATTCATTTCAATTTATTAAGGCTATATTTTCATTGCAATTTTACCTTTTTTTATTACTAAAATTTTTCAATGAGAACAACGAAATTATTTCTGCTCATAGGTAATTTAAATAATAAATCTAATTGTTTTAATGTAAAATGCAATTTCAGTGCTGAGTTTCGGTGTGAGCTTGATATCTGGTGGCCCTTGTAAAATAAGCAAAAACATCATGGATTGCAGACAGAAGGGTCTCATCGATTGCCCAGCCGTAGTCAAATCAGTTACAGTTCTCATCCTAGATGAGAATAATTTGACAGATTTGGAAACAATGAACTGCCAGAATTGGACAAATTTGAAATCATTAAGCGTTCGAAAAAACAAACTGAAAAACTCTTTGAAATTTGAATCGTTCAAAGTTTTAGAATCTTTAGATTTGAGTGAGAATAAGTTGAGTAATCTATCATTATTTGGTGACCAACTGTCGACTGTTAACGTTTCCAGTAACTTCCTGTCCAAATTGGAAATACTTTTACCGAATCTCCTTCAATTATTCTCTAGCAATAACCAGCTTAATAAATTGAATTTTGGTCAATTAATAATGAACCTTCATAGTTCTCCTTTATTGAAAATTCTGGATGTCAGTAGGAACCAAATCAACTCACTTACTGTCGAATTAATGACGTTTTCTTTACCTAATCGTCTAACCATAAATCTCTCCGGGAATCAATTGGCAATAGTCAATTTCAACAATTTTGATTACAACAAATTTGGTTTCAATATCGATTTTTCTTTCAATCGAATCACTGACTTTGAAATAAATAGCAAACTCCATTTTGGATTTTTGAATTTCTCCAATAATCAATTATCGAAAATCGATGGCGACAAATTGAAACTGTTTGTCAATCTGAATGGTATTGATTTTTCTCAAAATCCTCTCAGTTGTTTTTGCAATGAATCGGAATCTTTTATCAATTGGATGATCAAAAACAAAGCTATTGTTCTTAATCCTCAAAGCACAATGTGCAAATACCCATCGAAGGTCCAGGTATTTGAAGTCTTATGTTATTCATCAACTTCGCCAGTTTCAACTTCAACCAGCAGGAAATCGTCGACTTCGAGATCATCGGTCTCTACCAAAGTCACGACGCATCCTACATCAAAAATATCTACTAAGAAAGTCACAACAACAAACAAACCTACATCGAAAATCGTTACCGTTTCAACAAAACATTCAGGAACCACGAAATCATCAAATACTAAAACAAAATCATGGAAAATCGCATTGGCCGTAATTTTACCATTATTAGGATTAGCGTAAGTTTCATTCATTTTATGCCATAATTTAAATCAAGTATTAATTTTTCAATAAATACAGTTGGACCCCATTAAAATGCCAATATATTTTATTTTGCTAAAAGATATTATTTAACTTTTCATTCTTCATATCTGATTTGTTTTTATTTATGATTTCAATTATGCTGATTTAGTTTTTCACTGCACATTTGTGTTAAATCGGAGGTTACATGACGAAATTTCACAGAACAAAAATACATGTGACAAAATTACACATAAGAAATTACACATATACAGAATAATACAGGGAAGAAATTACACTAGGACAAAATTACACCTTTAGTTATTTTGCTTTTTATTTTTAGTGTTTATAAACAGTGAAATAAAAAAAGCCATGTAATTGTGTTTTATTTTATAAGTTTATATGGATCTTCACATACTAACGGCTTACGCCATCAATTTCATTAAATTTATGAATATTTTGAAATAACCGTAAAATACATTCATAATAAAATGTTATTTACTTAAAATTTACTTTAAATATATATAAGTTTTATATATTCGCAAAATTTTTATATTTTTTATATTAATTAATTAAAAGAAAATTAAATGTGTAATTTTGTCCTAGTGTAATTTCTTCTGTGTAATTTTATTCTGTGAAAATCTCTCTTGATACCTAAATTGAAGATATATAATTGAAAATTAAATGAACATAAATGAAATCTTAGACAAGATTAAGTAAATGATACTTTGCGGGATCTCGTTACATTGTTCTTCTTGGTCTTATTTCTTGAAAGACTCAATTGATTAACGAGATGTATTCCAATAATATCTAACTGATGTAATTATAATAAAAATATTCTTAAATTTCAATATTAATAAAATTAAATTAAATATTTTATTTTATGACTTTTGTTGAAAATTTTAGTTGTCATATATTTTAATTATATATTGCCACCTACGGTGACTTCAGAAAGATAGGTTTAAGGAAGTTAGTTTCCACTTCCCTGTGGATTGTAAATGAAAGAAACTGGAAAGATACATATATTTGAAAAATATTTTTTAAATATAGCTCACGCAACTAACAATGTCACAAGTAAACGTGCAAAAATGCAAAATTACAGATTTTATTGATGAAAATTAATACTCAGTAACTTAAATCCGTCCTTAAATTTTTAAAACTTATTTTGGTGTTAGTTCCTTATAGTTAAAACTTTGTATCTTTTTTACTTGATTAATACGCATGTGATTCGTATGTCATTACATTTCGTGCGGATATTGTAAAATAATTCGGACATTATTTATTTACATAGTCATAATATTTGATAAACATCTTGCATGTGATTGTAATGATGGATTTCCCATGACTTA
>CAUHTR010007356.1:0-119606 GCA_959609185.1 Schmidtea polychroa | reverse complement strand
AATACTTCCTCTGCTAGCCACAATTTGAACCTAATTGTAAAAAAATACCAAAGAGTCTATAATTTGTTCTCTCGTATTTTTATCTTGTAATTTGTCATTGCAATGGTAAATTTTTTCATGTATTATATGAACCACTCATTTACCAAATTGATTAACTCAACAAAAGAAATATGAAATAAAATTGATAAATGTTTCTACATTGTTTCATAAAATACATAAAAATAATTTTACATTGTCTTTCATATTATAATTATTACAAACATTATAAACTAATAATACTAACCCACATACAAAGGTCCCGGGAACGTTTTGGCATCTGACATCCAAAATTCTAGTTCAGCCACTTGGTCATCCTTAAAGTAGAATTTGGAATTCAAAATTATCATTTATAAGTCAAAGTTGCATTTGCTATATCATATTAGCAACACTGCTTTTGGTATTAATGACATCCATAATTAAAAATTATCGTAAAATTTATTTAGAATATTATGATTGGTTTATGGGGATATTATTTTAATTAATCAATAGGAATATTTTAGATATTTATTTCTAAATTCAGGATCATCTTCATATGCTACTGGGTGTTCTGCCGACACAGAAACAACTATCGAAGACTTGATGAACGAAACCCATCGTAAAATGAAACGATTTATTAATAACATTATTTACAATGATTTGTATGATTTCTCATATTGATTGACTCTCATAAATATTGACTATGAATATCGATTGAATATTTTTTTTGAATTCAAATATATTACTAATTATTTTATTGTGCTATTTTGGCTATTTGTTACAATCGCATTAAAAATCAAAATCTTTTTTTGGTTTTATATTAATATCGGAATAATTACTATTCTGTTTGTCTCCCCGTGTTCTTTAACCCTTTCACTATCGTGTGCACCACATATGATGTACAGACCTTTATATTGATACACTTGCGCATCATATGTGGTGCAAAATATTTTTTGTATTTAGTCTTATTACATAGATTTCAACTATTTTGATTTGATGCTTATTGATAATGAGTAAAAATTACATAAACAATATGTGGTACACAGAAAGTGTGACTAGTAAAGATTTTAAGTATCGCTTAGTGCACCACATGTGGTTCGTGTAATTTGAACAAAACTATTACCGTGGACGTACGGAAAAGAAAGTTTACTATGTTATCAGACAAAGGTTAAATCAATGAACAAAGTTAACAATAAAGAAATATTGCTAAACCTGAAACACTGATGTTTTTATTCTACTAAAGTTGTTATCAATTAACAATTAGTAATTTATCAATATTTAGCATACACTTGGTTTTATGGAATAAAGGCATCTATAAAATAAGATAAATCAATAAGTCTGTAAAGTGATTTTCAAAAATATGGCATCCTCCAAAAATAAACCCATTATAAAATAGACAAATATCCATTTATTAATAAAATCCAATTTTAAATAAATTTAATCATATAAAAACATTTCGTTTTAGAAAAAATACCTAATACAATGGAAAGCAATTGATGATGGATGAATGGATATTGACTGAAAAATTAATAAAGTATATAAAATCTACCTATAATAAATGTGTGTTTATGTGTATCATAGAAAATGACATTTAATAAACTTATGAAATAAAATAATGACCAATCAGGCCTTATCAATTGCGCATTTGTGTAAATAATGACTTTCACTGTTGAAAAAAAAATAAATACAAGCACGGTTCACAAAATCTACATAATAAAAATTACACTATATGGGCATTAATTAAACTCAAGGACATTTAATAAATTCTAAATTATTAATTTTAAAAAGATTAAATATGAATATATTTGAAGATATCTCTGATGCTAACCCATTTTAAACTCAACCTAGATTGTATTTAGTAAAATTGAAAATCGAGAAAGGATTAAAGTTTACTCAGCTCACGAAATGAGTTTCAATAATAGATTTTCTGCAATATGCCAGGCAGTTAATGTAGAACTCCAAAATCTAGATTAGAGTAATTTGAGAAATTACTATCATCACATTAAAAGGTTCAATCCTAAATAAATGACGAAACAAGGCTTTTTAAGAGAAATTTTAAGTTTTAAGGCTCATTATATGATACTGTTGAGGCAGAGGCCAAATAATTAATTAAAAATGATCTAAGAAACTTAGGAAGACTGTGAGGAAACGCTTAAAACAGCATTAATAACGCATAAAGTCGTATTAAAATAATAATGAAAACACCAATTAAACATTAAATAAACAGAAACTTAAATAAAAATTAAAACAAATAAATAAAATTATAGAAACGCATTAAGTAACAAAAAGAAGCACATTTTAAATGCATGATAAAAATATAGCATGGATTAAATAATAAAATAAATAATAAATAGAATCATTTAAAATAAATAAGTTAATTAAATTTAAATAAAAACAAATTTGTTTTAACGAAATAAAATAAACAAAGAAATTCGGAAATCAGCTAATGAGGTTAGACCTCTCCTGATTGGTCCGAATTTCATATAAATAAAGTGCTCTACCAGTCGAAAAAAACAACTTGTTTTACTGAGTTTAGAAAACAAAACAAACACTTTTCAATTTCACACTTAATTTCAGTCACTTGACAGTTAACTCGTATTACATAATCACTCCGGTAATTCTTATTTTGTGTGTAACATTTAAGTAATGATATGCAATCATCGTAATTTTCTCTTTCATGCTAAATAAATATTTATGTCAGTTTAATGTTATCTATTTCGTTTATACATTTTTTGAGACAGCCCAAAATCTATAGCAGCCCACTAGTAGGTAGAGGAAATCACCAGAATCTTTCAAGTTGTTGGACGACCTCAGAAGCTTACCAGATGTAGAACAAAAATCCAAAATCATTTGAGGAATTGGTTTTCGATAGCTGGTGGCGTATCGGACGGCCCATGTGCCACGATATGAGACAGTGGGCTAACACTGCGATCTGTCAGAGTAGTATATGGTTTGGAAGTCTTCCCCGGCAGGTCGAGTCATCGACCAGGAAAGATGATAAAACCCCCCAGTGAAAATCTTGGTCGACCAAGCGGAAAATACTCTCGTACGATCTTGCTTGTGCATTTCCGCATTGGTGCGTGGTAAAAATAAAATTCAACGTCACCAAAGACTGTCTCGGGAGTACGATTTAAAAATATTCATATGGGCATCAGAATCAGAACGTTGATATGGAAAAGACTAACAGCACGCACAAAATATAAAATAATGAATTAGAAGGAATAGCATATGAATTGACCGTCACAAATAACCTATAGATAGTAATAAACATCCAAATTAATACCCGATAGTAATGTGTCAAAATCCTGAATAGGCTAAAAGAGGACATGACGATAATTTACATCTGTTAATAACATTAAACAAATTGATATCTGTTAGACGCAATTAAATTCAAATCTTCTTCAAGCATTTATTTTTATAACAACTTCAAAATTGTGCCGTTTACTAGCGTATTTAAACACCGAGGCGTGATAATTATTAATATTAATGTAATTACTGGTCATAAATTTAATTGATTTAATTTAATATAATATGATATAATTTAATATAGAATTTAAATATGAAAATTTAACAGAAATAATTATTTCTACTAACTGATCTCACTTCTACCATTTAACCATAATAATCTTATATAGGGGTTTACTAACTCCTTACAATATCAATAAATAGAAGCTAAAATAAAAGGATAATAAAAATAACTTGTATCTTTTTATTTAAGCATGAAAACACAAATAGGATCTGCGTTAACTTCGAACGCCCAGCCCTTGATGACTATCGACAGCCGGTTAGAGGAGAAGAATAATAACCTCCGAGGTGAGATAAGTGGCCTTCAGGCGAGAATAAACCAACTAGAAGCTACTTGGTTGTCCCCAGAGCAGGCACAGGCCCTGCTTTAACGTATTACTCGGCTGGAACGGAGCTGAGACGAGATCATCACCGAAAGTAGAGCCCAGCGGCTGGTAATCCGCCGCCAACACGAGATGTTAGCAAACTCGTACATAGTCCAAGAGCTAGCGGCCCAAGTACCCCAATGAGCCGTTCTGATGGAGTTAGATATCATCCCCGCTCGCCACTTAGTCGGCGAGGTGTCTGCTAATAAGGCCCATCAACTTCCGAGCATCCCTTTGTGACAGTAACTATTCCTCTGAACCTCACCAGTGTCATTCCAGCCACAATCCAGGCACCAGCGGATACTCCAGTCCTAGTAGTAGTAAATCGAACTCGTGCTTGACGGTTGCGTCGTCATCTAGCCAGGAACAAATAGTTGACCGAATTATCAAACTTAGCTCCGCCTCCGATTCCTTCAATCACGATTATTCCAGACGAACCGACCCAACAACCGTACTTATATAAAAATGCAGATCTTGATGACCCTGATTTCTATTTGGACAAATTAATGTAATAACTTATGTAATATAGTTTAGTTTTTGTGTTATTTTCTGTTTATCTGTCTAAAGTTTAGTCGTCTTAAATTTTACGAGTAATACTGATTTTGTCGTCCTGAACCACCAATTACTCACGAACGTAGCTCTCTAGTTCAGTTTCATACAGCAAATTTGGTTGGCAGTTTTTAATGAAGTACTGGCGTAAGACCTATCGACCGTCTTGAATAAGAAGGAATGTGCGATGCGAGCAGTGGGAGATAGCCAGCAGATCTCTACTCGTGCATTAGTATCTTTTTGATATAGGTTTGATTATAATAATATTTATCGAATGGGTCAGGAATTTACTAAAGAGGGAAATTTTATTTTCTTTTAACTTTATAGTTTCTAGTATTCTTCTTCCCAGTGGTTTTATTTTCTGTTGTTTTGAAGTTCAGGAGAATGGAAAATATATAATATAAGATAATTGATTAGTTAAAGATTCTCGAAAATAATATCAAAACTTCGGTAATTTGGTTTCTGATAAATTTGGTTTTGATTTAGTTTTCTAAATCTAAATCAAATTTCTATATCGTAGCTTCTATATCCAATTTTACTTTTTTATCCTTGTATTAATTTTTCCTTCGATTTTTTTTTCGATTTATTTTTTATTTGTCAATTTACTATAGCGATAATTTACTATAGTAATTATCACTATATAGTTTATTTTAAACATTTTGTTTCCCAAACGTCAATTGCACGGAAATGATAATAAAATCAAAACTTAATCGAGGTTCTGTTTTAACTCATAACAATAATAAAAATGTAACATACTACTACAACTATTAATTTATTTTAAAAAATTTTATAATATTTATATTATTAACCCATTAACGCTCAAAAGGAAATATTTACAAACAAATTGACATTAATGACGGTTATCATTGCGTTGCCGCCATATTGAATTTTTCTGTAGTTTACTAGTGCCATCTATTATTGAAATGGGTCACTACTTCCAGGATAATCATTATAGAAAAACATGAAATTACGCTTTTAACAAGTATACCCATGTCATTACAGTGGGAAGTAATGTGTTAAAAAGAGCTCGAAGACTATAAATCAGTAACATATCGATGTTTTTGATATTCAAAAATATCGATATTTTTCAAGGTCTTTTTTAATAATTTCAATTGAAAAAAATATCAGTATTGAAATTGGAAAAAATGTTCTTATAATTTATATTATTACTAAATGTATTAAAATGTTTTCATTACTTTCATTAAATAATACTTTTCATTCTATTATGCTTTTCTTTTAAAATTATTATTTTGCATATAAATGTCTTGTTGGATGACTTTATATATCGACATAATCATTTTAAGTATTTAACGAAAATTCATACTTTCTAAAGAAATATAAACTACAGCAGATTTTCATTAATTCCATAATTATACAAAATCAAAATTTTAGCAATCTCATAATTAGGCAAATTAAAAAACCAGAATGATGTTTTTAAAAAACTAAATAATTGATAATTAAAATTTTGTTTAAATCAACCATCGAATAGTGATACATAATCATTACACGTCATTCATTTTGTAAATGCTTAAAATGTATAATCACAACAAAAGTGAGTCTTGCATTAATTTTTAAAATTCTGCTTCATTAGTGGTTAAATTTAAAATCTATTTAACAATTTTCTATATGATATAAAATGCAAATGTCCAAGATGATCAAATGGAGCTCAGTTGAGTTTAATGTCGTGGTGTCCAAATGTGAATTCATTATGTAATTAGCATTTTGTTGATATAAGATATATAACCACTAAATCCTCCAGAGTTGATTCATCTGCGACTTAGGAAGAGAATTCTACTACTAATTTAATCACCTACCAAGTTATAAATTACCGATTCATAATATAAATTATCAACTAGAGTGAATAATAAACATGCGAAAATAAATATTAGAAATATATTATATCTGATATGATCAAAAATAAAACTTGCATCGACATAGACTCCAGTTAAGATTGATGTCACATCTAGAAGCATTTACATGAGACAAATAATGACATTACTAAATAATTTATCGATCAAATTTACAATTGATTTATTTCCCTTAACAAAAAGTCAATTAAAATATATTGATATGAATTAGACAATAACAAAACATTAATTTAAATAAAATTCAAAGAGGGTTAAAATGCATTTCATTTTGAAAACAATATTGATACTTCAATTACAATACAAAAAAATTCGTCATCTATAAATCACATTTCTACTTAAATTTAAGGTTCTGTATCTAAAATACAAATCATAAAATGATCCTGGTCAATTTAGCTTTTACTTTAAATTTAGATTGAATTTCCATAGATTGATTAAATTAACAAAAATTAATCAAAATAGGTTTTCATTTGAAATCAAAATTGCTTTAATTTTATATATCAATCTTATCAAATGGTTACCATCAATTTCAGTATAAATTATAAATAATTTATAAATTTATTGTATTTACTATTATTTAAAATTATCATTATTATTTATAAATTGTTATTAAATTTAAACAAGCGGCAAAATAAATTAATTTCAATTTTAAGTAATAAAAGTTTTTATAATATAAATTAATGTTATAAAGTAAAGGTGTAAATTTTTTTTGTCGGATGTCTTACATTTAAGTGTAAGATATGCGAGAAAAATTTTACACCATTACTTTATAAGTTAAAAATGCTAAAGGTAATCGGATTCACTTGTAAATAGTTTCTGTTCTGTGTCTCGACTAATTTTTTAGTCCACAGAAGTGATTATAATTTTTCATACGCCATGTTTACAAGTTTACAGATTTTCTGTGATCAAGCTAATTTGCAAGTGATGTGATTTCCAGTGTACCGGGGAATGTATGCAATAAAGTTGAATCGGCAATATTGTATACTTACCTGGTGCGAAGAGAAATCTTCGCGTCTCCTGTACAGTACTGATGAGAGTCAAAAGCTCGAAACTAGTCTACTATTGGGATTTGCACTGGATATCACAAAGCTTATGCTGTTTATTTTAAATTAATGTTAATAAAAATAAGTAAAATTGAATAAATTAACAATATTGACAATAAGTTTATAATTAGAATTGGTTAAATTATAACTTTTTAATATCTATACGGAAGAATAAAATTATGTTTTTGGATTTCCACCTGACAAGTTGTACATTCTTGAGAGTTTTTAATTTATACGGAGAATTCAGAAGAGATCCAGACAATTTTATTCCAGTCGAAAAATATTTACTGGCCTAGAAAAACTTTTAAATTACGAGATGTCCAAATTTCAAAATAATTAATTATTTTGGAAAAAAAGTTTTTCTATTTTTAATTGTCTTGTTACTTCAACAAAAATGATTATTAACAAAATATAAATTTATTTAATTACACTTAGATAAAATGTCTGAAAATTTTTCGAAAATAATAAAAAGAAATCAATTTGAAATTAACAACGAAGTCTACAATGATTTGAGATGTGGGTTTTACAAATATTTAATTATAAAAGCTTGGAGTGTACCTTGTGGTTCTCGATTTTGTTTTGATTGCATTGAACAATATTTGGATGGAAATTGCAGATTCTGTCCAGGAAATTCAAGACACTGTAAAAAGAAAATGATAAATTATACAAATGATACCGCAAAAGATCGTGCAATTAACGTCCGAATATCAGAACTTATTGTGAAATGTCCAATAGAAAATTGTGAATTTAAAAATGAATTAGAAGTGACGAAAATTCCTATGAGAACATGCGATAAGCGCACAATCGGTTGTCCATTCAATACAGTTGTATTTGAAAAGAATGAAGAAACTCGCGATAAAATGAAAGTTCATTTCAATGAGGACAATTACTCCCATAGTAAATTACTGATTGATCGAATCAATAATTTGCTCAATGAAATGGAATTAACGAAGAATGTATTTAAAGAATTGAAGATAGAAAACAACCTATTGAAACAAAAATATAATAATATAAAACTCCAATTCAAAAATCAACAAGTAAATTTATTTATTAAAATATTGAATTGATTTTATGATTGAAGCTTGAACTGTGCAAGCTGGAAAATAAAGTAATGGAGAGCGTGGGAGAAATTGAAAAATTAAAGAAAAATATAGTAGCCATGGACAATGAAAATCGATCATGTAGAAGTGTGGTGGAGACAAATGTCGAATTAATCAATGAAGTTTCATTTTTATTTTGATTATTAATTTTGAAATACATTTCCTAATATTAACCAGTTAAAGCAGAATAATGAGATAATTCAAATTGAATTCCAAAAGAAAATCGATGAATTAAAACAAAATTATGAGCAGTGGCAGCTGGAAAAGAATATAGGAGTGAAATATTTTTCTTTAAATATTTGAATTTAGGATATTTTTCAGGTAGGAAAGAAAGAAATCGCAAGCGAACATCGGGATATAAAAATAAATTCTGAGTTGCAATTCAGTTTTTGGCATTATTTACCGGAATTAAAATGTACTCTTAAGTTTCGAAACATGAAAATGGAAATTTCTATTTCACAAGAATTTTAGGAATTACTGGAACTCTTCATGTTTTAATGTAGTTGACAATAAATGTTAAATAGTAATTGTTTATTCAATTTATAATCTTTTATATAATTTACAATTATTAAACCACTTTCAATGTCTCAATTAAAAATAATGCTGTCAAACTGACTGTAGCCAAATTAATTAAGTAATTATTATAAATACTATAGGTATTGTTGGATGACAGAGGAAGGAAAATTAAAGAATTTGAGCTGACCCACTATTATAGAACGGCCAGCAAAAAATTTAGAGTAAACATATATGTGGAGCCTAAACAATCAAATCAGCCAGATGAGCCAGATCCTTCAAACAATTCAAAACATTTATATTGACAATTATGTGTAATAATTTACTTTATTTGTGTTGACTAAATTCATTCGTGGTATAATGTATATTTACTTTATTCATGCTGTGTTATTTATTTATCTGTGCATGCTAATTATTTTTGTAAAAAAATAAATTATATATATAAATTAATTAATATATTAATCAAGTGGGTTTAACAAAAATTTAATAAAATTTTTAACAGCTGAAAAATATTAAAATTTCAATCATTTTTTAAGCATACTTAAATATATAAGAAGAATACTTAAAATATATTAAATTAAATTCAACAATAGGAAAACAATATAAATAGCGATTCAAAACTCATTTCTTTCGCCCAAAAATCTAACCGTAGTACTAGACTAAAAAGGTAAATCCTTATTAGTAATTAAACTAGAACGGACACGACAAAAAGTTCGAAAAGCTCGCACGCAACATAACAAGAAAAACATAACAATCACACATCACACACGCATAATTTGCTGTATATTTGAATCGAGTGAATAATTTGTGGTGTATTGAAATCGAGAAAAAACAATTTGTAATCGGTAAATTTTATTTATAATAAAAGTTTTTAACAAATATCTTATCTTTTGATTTATATAAGAACCAGTAAGGTTGAAGTTTACCAAAAGCCAGACTTCAACAGTATTTATAATAATATAATTATTTAAACTTTGTTTAAATATGTAATAAAAATAAAGATTCACAAATTCAAAGTGTCTTATTTCTATTAACTAAATTATGTATTTGGAAAAAGACAACACTTACAAAATTGTGATTTTTTTGTTAAAAATGTCTTTATAATGACCTCCGTTTACTATTAGAGGACACATCCTCATAACGGACTAACTCCATCTGAACATATTTCTTAAAAAGTTATTTTTGTCCATATTTCTGCATTGTAGTACGATTCTTTATCAGAGATTTTTCAGAACTAAATACCACAAAGTCTTCACTAAATTTTGCTACTCACCTTTGACAAGTATTAACATTTATTGTAGTTTGTCCAAAAAGGCAAAGTCTAGACTCTCACTGTATATTATAATGTATACAATGTCGTAAATGCACTTTATCAAATGTCATTTTTAATAGGATTGTTTAAATACTAAGTTCTGATAGCACAGACAAACACATTTTATCTATATTGCCTTGATATTGATAGGTATTTCGTAGCGAAAAACGACAGAATTTTCTGAAATAGCTTGAATTAATTAATAATTAGTTAAATATTTTTATAATTAGAATTCAAATTAGTATATTACCAAATTTAAATGAGTAGATAAGTAGATGGATTGGTCTCCGCTGGCACAAACCCTCTCCCGCTGAGGAAAAAATATTTTTTTGGTTAAAATATTTAAGTATGTCAACTAGTATTTTTATGTAGGTCACTGAATTTTTAAGTTTTAATACATTTTTATGATTTTTTAATGTTTTCTTAGAACTTTTATGCTTTTCTTGGAATTTTTATATATTTCACGTAAAATTAAACAAATTTTAAGTACGGCAATATAGTCCCCGCTGGCACAATTTATACTTTATAGATCATTAATAAATAAATAAGTATGCTTAATGAAGAAATCTGAAAACTAGATTAGAGTAATTTGAGAAATTACTATCGTCACATTAAAAGGTTTAATCCTAAATGTATGATCAAACAAGGAGAAATGCTAAAAGTTTTAGAGCTCACTTTATGATACTGTCGATGACTCACTTTTTATAGTGATATTATTGATATGTGACCCATTTTAAAATCCGACATTCCTAATTCTCTCATACAGACTTTATTATGATCCTTAATATTGGACACTCCTTTCGGTCGACAGTGTTTTTGAACTCGAGTACAGAGATGACAGGAAGTCTCTCCAATGTATGTGGCATTAGACCCATTACATGTGAATTAATAAACGAGATCCGAACACAATCCAACCGGCGTTTCAGATTTAATAACAAACATGATCCGTGCTTTGCAACGATTTTGAAACAATTCTATAATTCAATGTACCCAACTATCTACCAACCTTTCTTTTGAAATCTTTATATCCTTCAGAATACGGTAATACCATCGTATATTTTGACTCATCTTGTTTGTTAGTATCAATATTCATATTCACTACATCATTCAATATATCAGTCAATTTACATTCATTCATACTACGATCCTTAGAATTATTCATACATTTATTAACAGTCTCTTTCAACGTTAACAATAAAAACCGTTTTGAGTAGCCATTCTTAACCAGTAATTCAACTAATTTATCTACACTTTTTACTGAATTTTTAAAAGTGGAAGATAAGCACCATGATCGATAAACCAATCCTTTCACCATATTTCTTTTATATTTAAACTCACAAAAACTCTCTGGGGTAGTATAGAGGCCGGTATCTGTTGGTTTTCTATAAATTTCTGTTTCATATTGTTCATCTTTACGTTTAATAACAAGTCCCTTTTTTCGAAACTTATCAATTTTTAAAGATTGAGAACCTGAGAGTACTTCATTTTATTTATTCACATAAACATCATGGTCCAAAATCACAAATCCATTTCCTTTTTCAAATTTACAAATATTAATATCTTTCTTGGATAAGTTCTTCAGTACCAAAAAATCCTTAATATTCTGTTTTTTATTTTTATCAACATACTCAATCGTACTTGCACTCAGCATAATTTTTACCGTAAGCAGATCAATATCCTTATTTGACTTACAAATATTATAATAAACACATTCAATTTTTGCACGCAATTTATTTTCATCAATCCTATTTTTTATGCAATGGTTGGGACCATATTTTAAAATACGTAAATCTTCATTAGACAGAACAATCTTACTCATATTAATCACAGTATTCTCAACATTAAATTTAGAAACACCAAATAATTTCCTCAAGTTCAATAATTTCTTAACATGCGAATTACTTTTAGATTTTAACAATGAAATAGAATTTTTAATACACCATTCAATACAAACTTGCAAACAAAATTCATTAGTTATGTTAACCAACGACAATCCAATTGAACATAGTTTTTCATCTAAGGACTTCCTTAGTATCTTTTCTGTTTCCAACATTCTTCTAAGCGTTCTTTGATGTATTAATTGGATATCTTTATTTAAAAGACAATCACTAAGCTTCATTTTAAAAATGAATGAAGGAATTATTCTTTTCCGACACAAGTTTCAAGAAAACAAATATTCAATTCCTTTCTCCGAAGCGCACAATATGCCTTCATGAGTCTTTTGAATATTGGAACAGCCAAAGTATGATTTTTAAATAAATACTTAAATAAAGACGGTAAAGATTTTATTAATAAAAATAGCCATTCGTAGTAGATGGTTAGGGGCCCGCTAACTCACATACCCCCTCCCCCGAGGAGAAAATATTTTTTGAATAAAGTAGGTCAACTCAAAAATTTATAATTTTTTAAAATTTTTTTATAATTTTTTAAGATTTTCAACGGTTTTCAAGAGTTTTTCTTGAAATTTTTATATTTTTCTCAGAAATTTTATATTTTTCAATCGTTTTTCTCTAGAAATTTAATAATTTTTTACAATTTTCAAGGTATCTACATAAATATTTTCAGAGTTTTTAAGTAGGTCAACTCAAAAACTTAGAAAAATTTTAAAGAAATTAAGTAGGTCAACTCAAATACCTTATTCAAAAATTAACAATGGGAATAAATATATTTTAACATGTATTGATGTATTCAGTCGGTTTGCCCGAGCAATTCCAGTCAAGGCAAAATCTACAGATGAAATTTCCAAAGCTGTTAATCATTTATTTAAAGATGGACATCCTAATAACTTGCAAACAGATTTAGGTATTATTATTATTATTATTATTATTATTATTATTATTATTATTATTATTATTATTATTATTATTATTATTATTATTATTATTATTATTATTATTATTATTATTATTATTATTATTATTATTATTATTATTATTATTATTATTATTATTATTATTATTATTATTATTATTATTATTATTATTATTATTATTAATATTATTAATATTATTATTTTAGGTAAAGAATTCTACAAAAGTAAAGTCAAGCAAATTCTCAATAAATTGAAAATAAACCATTACTCGGTACATTCTCAATACAAAGCTGCCTATGTTGTAAGATTTAACCGAACTTTGAGAGATAGATTAAAGAAATTATTTATGCATCAAGGTAATAAAAAATGGGTAAATGTTTTACCAAACATTATAACCAGTTATAATCATTCATTGCATAGAAGTCTCAATGGATTGATATCACATCAAAAACATCAGTGAGTTCTATAAAACCTGTAAAAATTACAAAACTTAAATATTAAGTAAGTGACCATGTTAGAATTAGTAAAATTAGTGCATCACCATTTATTAAAAATTTCGATACAAATTGGAGTGATGAAGTCTTTGTAATTTCAAAAATAAATACTAAACAGAATCCTGTAATGTATGTCATCAGTGATTATGATAAAAATATTGTACAGGGGAAATTTTATGAGCAAGAATTACAAGTTATTCCTACCCCAAAAGTATTTAGAATTCAGAAGATATTGAAAACTAAAAATGTCGGCAAGGATAAACAATACTATGTCAAGTGGCATGGTTATCAAAGCCCGTCATGGATATCAGCAAAAGATCTAGTAAAGTGAATTTTTATACTATTTTACCCGCAATAGTTGCCCGCTTATTCATCCAGATAATAAAGCTAGCAAATTCATGGTCAATCTTCAAAACCCTATATAATTTGGATAGTAACTGGGAAGTTGCACTGCAAGATTTTACATTTGTGTACAATACATTCCCATTTTATAGTCATTGTAAGATTGATTTCAAAAGGAATGTTCTAAAAACATGTAGAGGTATCTTTGTTATCTGTAATTATGATAAAACATATTATATTCCGAATCAAATATTAGATCAGCATTGCTCTATGTTTTACAAGGATAGATTAAATATCAGTTGTGATTTTAAACCATTTACAATAATATTTGAATATATTGAAGATGCCAAACGAATGGGTTGTGATAAGTTGAAAAATGTTGTTACAGAAACCGAGTATTTATTACGCTTTGATCTATTTGAAGCAAACAGTGTAATGAAAGAAGAAATCAAAATATCAGTGTCGTATAATAATGAAGTTGAAGAATCGTTCACGTTTGCTGACGAATTATATTTTGATAAACTTGATGTACTACTCAAATATTTAAAGTTAAATTGTTCACACATATTTAAAAATCTGGACATTGTGAACGAATTGTTATTTACATTCAGTTTGAATGATGACATTTGCGAAGTTACATTTGATAAAAATTTGACAAATACACTTGGATTAGAGAGACTAAAATATCGAGGAAAAGCTGATGGTATACGTAAACCAAGAATACTTGAACATCATCAACAAATGTTCATATATACTAACATTATTGAGCCTATAATTGTTGGCGATTCAAGTGTTCCTCTATTGAAATCGGTATGGATTGGAAAATATGAACATGATGAAGTTGTCAATATAAATATCGATAATCCCATGTATTTATTTACTACCAGGAGTTAATATGTACACATTAGACTGAAAAGGTTCGATTCTGCCTTATTTCTTACTAGTGCAACTGGTGCACCAATATGCCAATTAGTTGATGCAAAATTATTGGCGAGAAGAGTTCGAGTGGATCCCTCAGTATTAGCTGGTCATCAATTGCGCCATAATTCAAAACATGCAATTTATCCATTAAAAACAAAGGAAATTGTACGATTCGCTATTGCTAAAGGTGCTTCATCATTCTATAAAGAACAAATATTTGGTGACAGAAGAATGCCTAATTTTATTCTGATAACATTTCAGTGAAACACAATATAATGGATCATATACTGCTTCCAGCTCAATTTTCAAAAACTTTGGTGTTACATCATTGACTTTGTCGAAAAATACTGATTATAGAGAAACATATACTCAAGATTTCGATAGTGATAATTACTGTGCTACATATATGCAGAGTATTGTTAGAAATCTGGGCTATTTAGATAAAAATTTGAATTGTGGAATAACTCCTGAAGATTTTAAAATCAAATACCCATTTTTCACATTTGCTTTAGCCCCCGATTTTGATTTAAATCAGAGTCAATTACCACAAAACGGAAATTTACGATTGGATATAAAGTTCGCAAGAGCCATTACTGAACCAGTACATGTAATAATATATGGAGTATTTGAAAATGAAGTTCAAATTACTGCAAATAGAACCGTGCTGGTATAAATGTATACAGAAATATAGAAAGTTGTCATGGAGTAAGTTTTTTGATACTGTTTAATTTATTAAAGTAGTTCTGTTCAGGTTAATCGAATTGGAAAACAAATATTAGGAAATGAATTTGTAGGAGTTTTTCCTCTCGATAAAATTCCTTATTTGAGCAATAATCAAGCCATAATCGTCAATACTCAATCGTCTCATCTTGGTGGAGAACATTGGATATATATATATATATGTTGAGGTCTGTAAATTAAAATTAAAAATTCAAATAAAATTTAGGATAATAATCCAAATGGAAAGTAAGCGAGGAAAAATGGCAAATAAAAGCGGGATCGTGCACAGAATTAATAGTAAAGGAAAGTGCGATGGAAACAGTATTAGAAAATGCAAAAAGCAATTACGAAAGGCGAGAATCCGGAAATCCGAGAAAAATCAATAAATGGAAAAATCATCGAAATCGAATGGGAAAAACGGGACAGGTATAGATTAGCTAATGGTCAACAAGATGATGGTTAGGGATTTATCAGAAAAGGGTTAGGAAGGGTCGAAAAACATTCAAACGTATGAAAACAGAAAACGTTAATTAATTAATTAATTGGCTAATGGAAAACCCGAGCTAATGGGAAACCCGAGCCAATGGAGAACCCGAGAGATAAAGGAAACCCGAGCTGGGTAAACAAGAAGAAAGGCAAACAAAAGGAAGATTTGGGCCCATTAGTTTGACACAATGATTAATGGGAAAAGAGTAAGGAGAAGATAGCGCGAGTAGGAAGACCGGTAGGGCCATTAATTATCTGGATTCGTTGGACCATTATGGGTGACAGCCGAAGCAAACACGTAGGAGAAAATGTCAAACGAAAGATTGGCTCGGCAATAACCATTTGTCATCCTGATTTCGAGGAGTATATAAGCATAGGGAAAATCAGAGAAAATCGGCATTCTGCCTCAGCTAGGGTTCGAAGAATTAGACTGTAGGAAAAGTGGTAAACGAATTAGGGAAGTAGGGAAAAGAAGAAATAGAATTAAGAATACGGAAAGGCGAAAAGAGATCAAACCAAACCGAAACCGAGGAAAACGAGAGTCAACAGAACTAAAGGATCAAAAGGTGAATATTGTTTGTTTGCAAAGCATCAACGCCGAGCGGAGAATCGTATAAAACTTTGATTGGTAATTGTAGAGTGATAATAATTTGTGAGCCTGTTGTTTCAATATACGTTGGGTCGTTCATTGTTTTAATTTAAAGAACACCAGGAGTCAGAGAGAACCGACTTGAAATAATCCAAAACCCAACATATATATATATACAGGGCCGCCGAAAGAACTTTTGGGGCCCGGGGATATACTTCTTGGGGGGGGGGGGCCCTGCCAAGAGCGTGAAAAAAAATTTTCCCCTAACTATATATATAGTTAGGTATTTGATGGGGTGAAATATTTGTAGAAAATCTTGATTTTAGTGAATTATGATTTTCTGTAACTGGTAATGTTCTTTTTCTTATTGGTAATTAAAATTGTTTTAAGGAAATTACAATACCTTAGGGGAAATAGTCAGTATTAGTTCATTATTATTTCATTGAATGCGTTTGAATATTATTAATGTTAATATTGAATCCTTGTGCTCCGCTTCAATTATCAAAATAAGACTCAAAACATTTTATTAAAAAAGTTTAATGTAATATGATAAATTAAATTTTTTATTTGATTGAGTTCGTCTGTGTTGCTATCCGTACACTCCTCCTTGGAGTAAACCAATTTTCACAAATTTTTAAAAAAAAATCTGAATTTTTATAAGTTTTTGTATTTCGTTTTGTGTGTTACATACATATTTTTATGATAAATTTATATTTTTCAAATAGTTAACATAACTTTTTAGAATTATTGATTCGTATAAAGTATAACTAAAATTTAATTTTCTGTAAAATGGAATGATTAAAATTTGAGTATGTCGTTTTGCATGTTCTATACATATGTTTGTATACTAAATTTGAATTTTTCATCTGTTTAGCATAGTTTTAAAGAATTTTGTAGTATAATGATGAACGGATACAATTTAATTCTCTATAAATTAGTCTAAATATAATTTTATTTGCACATTTGTTTTATTTTAATTATTGAATTTTTATATATTTTGCTGTTTTGTTGAATAATACATCAATGAACAATTATAATTTTCTAGAAGAATTTTCCATCAAATATCTAATGTATTCTGTATGCCATATATTTTGGTTTAATTATTGCATCTTTAATTTAATAATTTTAGTTTTATTATGTCTTTGTTAAATAAGTCAACTTTAGCGTCAAAATGTGTTTTAAAATATACTTAAAATTTAAAATACCTTAACGTAATATATTAATTTTTTTCCTACCCCTTCCTTGATTTTGATTGGTCAGAATTTGTTCGTGTTTATTATCTTCAGTTTATAAACAATAATCTATTATTAGTCACATTTAAAAATGAATAAACCTTTAAAAATGAATTCTTTAATAAAAATCGTTATAAATGTCCGAGGAAAAATTCAGAAATTTGGTAAATTTCAATTTATTGATTAATTAATTTATTAATTAATTTATTAATTAATTTAAATAATATTAATGAAGACAATATGAAATCGAAGATTAAAGTAAATTTGAAAAGAAAAAGTAAACATAATTTTTAATTTATTGATTTAATTAAATAATAATTTAGGTAATACGAATAAAGAGAAAAATTATTTCAATATGTCAATAAACCGAAATGAAAATTTACAATGTAAGTATTGATTATTTTTTTATGATTTAAAGGAAATTTAATATAATTTTTTATTTTTTTTTTATTTTAAATGTTAATATTCTTAATTTAGTAAATATTTTTAGTAATAAATTTTGTAAATATTTCTTATAATAAATAATAATAATTTGCAAATTTTTGCGTAAACATTAATTTAATCAGATTTCTTTAATATTATTTAGTAATAATAATAATATTTTGTGTAATAATTACAATTATATATCGAATTTCTTTTATTTTATTATATTTAAAAAAACCTTTGAATAATTTTATAATTAAGGTAATCTTTACCCGATTTATTGTCAATGTAAAGTCCATGATGACAGCAATTGCCATAAAATAATGAAAAAATACTATCGACATGTGAATAAACAAGTCACCTTCTTTATATGTCTCATTTGTAAGAGCTCCCAAAAGATAACTTTTTCTGACTTTTATAGTCAACACTGTGCACATTTAAATTAATTTTCTTGTACAAAGAAGAAACATTTTGCATCTTTTAATCTAAATAAAAGACGAATTGTTACTGTTTGCCACAACCAACGAAACTATTCGTAAATTACGATGATGATGTTCATTCATCAAATGACGAAAATATTGTTCAATGTGGTGGTTCTTATGGACCTTTAATTAAATTTAATTTAAATAAGGCACATGCTATTGTTAAAATGGTTTCTTTAAATTTAAATAAATTAATTATCCCTGCACCATTATTAACTTAATTAAATTCTGTTATATCTTAAATGGGATATGTTAAAATTCAATTCTGTATTGATGTAGAATTTAAAAAAATGGACATTTTCAGTCTTTTATAATATCTAATTCGGCGAAACCCATGAGTGATACATTTTTAGATGACAGCATTGGTCTTTTGAATGAAAAAATAACTCAAGTCTGCGAAAATGGTAGCAACTGGTCAACTATTAAAATTAAGGAAATTAGTTTTAAATTGACAGAATATTCACAAGTAGATTGAGTGGTCACGGAGGTATTAATACTCCTCCAAAATTATCCCAAAAATATTGTACGGTTAATGTGAAAAACACTGACGATATGTGTTTCATCTATAGTATTTTGTCTATTATAAAATATGATGAGGTTAGTAGACACGTCAGAAATAGAGCATCTAGCTATAATCCATCAGATCTTGTCTCTGACTCTTCTGATTTACCAATGAAATTGTGTAATATCCTGAAATTTGAGGCAAAAAATCCTGGATATGCAATTAATGTTCTTTCGTATGATGAATTTGACTTAATAAATGTTAATGATAGGGAAGTATTGAAACATTCTTTTGTAGATGTCATACATAGGTCTAAAGTTGTAGGTGGAATTCCCATTAATTTAATTTTGTTGGAAGAAAGTGACTATTTTCATTATATAGCAGTTAGTAATCTTGACAGGCTTTTGAATTATATGACTGTTTCAAATGTTAGAATTCGGAGTATTTGGTGTGAACGATGCTTGAATAGATTCAGATTGGCTGAAACTATTAAGAAACATCAGGCATTATGTGAGAAAAACCAACTAGGTACGACTTTGTATAGTTTACCTTCCGATAAGAACTTGATATTTAAAGATTGGTCAAAGATTGTCACCCCTCCTTTTGTTGTATATGCTGATTTTGAGGCTGTTTTACCTAAGGACGATAAATATTTTCAGCCCCACTTGCCGATTTCAGCCGGACTATTATTAATTAATAACTTTACTGGCGAAAAGATATATAAGAGTTTTTATGGTTAAAACTGTATTGAACAATTTTTGACTGAAATAAATGACATTGGTGAAAAAATAGTTTTACCTTACTTTTAAATAATTCCAAAAAGAAAATGGAATTTCTTTCTTCTGACCAAAAACGATCGTTTCGTTCTTCAACCATTTGTTACTTGTATAATAAACTATTAAAAAATCCAGTTAAAGATTATGATCATTACACGGGTAATTATTTGGGGGCTGCTTGTTCCAAATGTAATATTTCAAAACAAATTAGGTTTATCATGCCTGTAATTTTTCATAATTTACGTGGATATGATTTACATCATATTCTTAAATATGGTTTAAATGAAATGAAAAATTAGTGTATTAGTTGTATTCCTACCAGCATCGAAAAGTTTTTGACTCTAACAGCAAGAGTTGATAGTTTAAGCATTGAATTTATCGATTCTTGTCAATTTGTTAGATCCAGTTTAAATGATGCAGTAAAAACCCTCACATCTCTGCCTTTAACATCTGCTGAAATAGGGGGACTATTGTTAATTCAAAGTGGATATTCCCATATAATTTTGCAACTTCTTTAGAAGTTTTAAAAGATATGTATGACTTATTATAAATTTGGGAAGGAGTCACGGCCGATGAATATGAAAAGGCACAACATATCTGGAAAGAATTTCATTGTGAATCGTTTGATTACATCATGTTATATGTTATGTTTGTGGCTATCTTATATATGTTGTTATATTATTGTTGACAAATTATTGTTAAGTTAATGTTATGTTAATTTGATGAAGATTCTGAAGAGCCCGAAAGAGTCACCGTTAAAACTTGTAGCGGGACAATCGGGGTGCGTGTTATGTTTAAAAATAAAGTAGTTGCAAATATTACAGAGTTATAAATTTAACACAAAACAATAACTAAATATTAAATCTTTAAAACTTTATTACAACCAAAAAATATAAATAGAACCTTCTGATATTTCTTGAAGTTTGTAGCAGAATATTGTAGTTGAATATTGTAGTTCCAAAATTGTATTTCGTAAATCGTTGTTCAATTGTCGTTCAAAAAATTGTAGTTCATAAAACGTAGTCTCAAAAACCACACGATATTGATTTCTTTTTAATTTTCAATTTTTTAATTTTTTAATTTACTATAGCGATAATTTACTATAGTAAATTATCGCTATATAGTTTTTTTTTAAAAATCTGGATTTCCCAGATGGTGGTATTTTATATTTTAGTATACACAATTCCTAATTGTGAATACTAAAATACTAACAAAAATAGCTGTACATTACATAACTTCCCCCTTTAAAACCGGAGGTTAACACGAGTCAATAAAAAGTAACGTGAAACAAATTACATTCAATAACCTTTTTTTTTGTGTGTGTTTTATATGTTTTTATGTATTTTGTTTCTGTTTCTTTGTATTTACAACCTCAATAAAATTAAAAATTTACCTTTTGTTTTGTATTTACAAGAAAAATAAAAACTGTACAATTAACGCTGTTTGTGCGTGTGTTTGTTTGTGTATGTTTGTGTTTTTATTTAAAGCATTCGCTGTAACGTTTTTTGTATAGTGGAGCTAGTATTGTGTCTTTGTCGAATATTTTGATTGAATTTTTGTGGTTGAATGTGATGTTTTTGTGAATTGGTTGTTTTTTTGTTTGTGTTTAGGTTTGTGTTTTGTCTTTCGGTGAGTCGTTTTGGGGGTCTATATTCTTGTGGTATGGTTTTATCCGCCTGATGTTTATTTTCATTTTGTTGTTATTTTTAATTATTGTGGCGACGTTCTTGTTGATTTCTAGGAGTTTGAATGGACCTTCGTATTTGGATTCGAATCCTTTTGTGAATGGTTTTTTTATTAAGATGAACTCTGTTGTTAATACTATTTTCCGTCTAATTCGGAGTCCGGTCTTCTTTTTAAAATTCCTTTTGGTTTCTGTTCGGTGGTTTCGTTATTTTTGTTTGTTATTTGTTTGCTGTTTTCGGTGTTTTTGTTTGTATCTGATTTAAGTGATGGCAAGTTTGTTGCTTTTCCGAAAATTTTGTATGCTGGACTTTCATTATCTGTTGAATTTGGGCTATTTCTTAGTCCGATTAATATTGTTGGAAGTTGGTTTAACCAGTTTTGGTCATTGGCTTTTGTCCTGATGCTTTCTTTTAATGTTCTGTGAAACCGTTCGATTTTCCCATTTGATTGTGGGTTGTAAGCTGTTGTTCGATTTCTTTTGATATTGTATTTATTGCACAGTATTTTGAACATTTCTGATTCGAATTGTCTGCCTTGATCAGTTATGATTGTTTTCGGTTGGCCGTAACGAGCTATCCAGTTTAGTTCGATCATTTCGCAGATATTTTTTGCTGTGATTTCTTTTATTGGGATTGCTTCGAACCAATTGGTTTTTCTGTCTATAATTGTTAGTAGATATTTGTAGTTGTCGTTTGGTGGTAGTGGTCCTACTACGTCTGTGTGTATTGTTTCAAACGCTTCACTGCTTGGGAAGTTTACTTTTTGTGTTTTGGGTTTTTTTGTTGTTTTATTTAATTGACAGCTGTGGCAACTTTTGACGTAATTCTTGATGTCTTCCCGCATGTGAGGCCATACATATTTGTTATGTATTAACTCGAATGTTATTTTGTTTCCCGGATGATTAATCTTGTGTATCTTTTCGATACAGTTTTGGCGGAATTCCTCCTGGAGTAATATTCGTTTGTTGCTTTCGTTGGAAACGTCGTGCCATACTCCGTTGAGTTCTTGTAGTTTCAAACTGTGTTTAGGGGGGAGTTTGTTAATTGTTTCATTTTGTTTGGATTTAATTTGATCCAATTCGATTATCTCTTCGAATTCTAGGGCGTTTATGTCACTTTCGATTCTGGATAGAGCATCTGCTGCTATGTTTGATTTTCCTGCTACGTAGTTTATTGTGCAGTTGAATTGTGAAATGAAATTGATTTGTCTAATCTGCCTTGGTGAAGGGTTTTTCATTTCTATTGCGTTTGTTAGCGGTTTGTGGTCTGTGAATATTTTGAAGGTTCGTCCTTCGAGTAAATGTTGAAAGTGTTTGATTGCTTCGTGTATTGCTAGGAGTTCTCTGTCGAATGTTGAGTATCTTGTTTGATGTGATTTTAGTTTTTTCGAGAAAAATCCCAGTGGTTGTTTGCCGAATTTATTTTCCTGGAAAATTGTTGCGCCCATTGCAAAACCAGAACAGTCTGTAGTTAGTTGATACTCTAGTTCTGGATCTGGGTAACCGAGTAGTGTTGCCGTTGATAGGCTTTCTTTGGCTTTATTGAATGTGTCGGTTGTTTGTTGTGTCCAGTTTATTGTTACGTTTCGTTTGGTTTTGATAATGTCGTTTAGTGGTGCCAGTAGGTTGCTGCAATTTGGGATGTAAGAATGATAAAAGTTTACCATTCCTAGAAATCTCCTCAACTCTCTTGTGTTTGTCGGCAGTTTGTAATTTTTATATTGTTTATTTTGTTTTCTATTGGTTGTGTTCCTTTGTCGTTTAGCGTGTGACCAAGGAAATTTATTTCCGTTTTCATAAATTCGCACTTTTGAGTGTTTATTTTTAGTTTTGCATTGTCCAGCGTTTTGAACACTTTTTCCACGTCCTTTAGATGTGTTTCTTTGTCTGGGCTTGTTATTAGGATATCGTCCAGATAAGCGATTGTGTTTTTGTTGTTTTTCATTGTTTGATCCATGAATCGTTGGAAAGTTGCTGCGGCGTTTCGTAGACCGAAAGGCATTCGGTTGTATTCGAACATGCCGATCGGTGTTGTTATTGCTGTCTTTTTGATGTCCTCTTTTCTAATTGGGATCTGATGATATGCTTTTTGTAGGTCAATTTTTGAAAAATATTTTGCGCCGTTTAGTCGATTTATTATGTCTTTTATTATCGGTAATGGATAGCTGTCGGGCTCTGTTATTTTGTCCAGGAGTCTGTAATCGCCACAAGCTCTCCATTCCCCGTTAGCTTTTTGTTTTAGCATCAGTGCTGAAGACCATTCTGAGTTTGAATGTTTTACTATATTATTTTCCAACAGTTCGTTAAATATATTTTTTGTGATTTCTATTTTTTTTGGATCCAGTGGTCTTACTTTTGAGTGGACTGGGTTTCCGTTTGTCAGTATTGCGTGTTCAGTAGTGTGGTTTGAATTTCCATCGAAAGTTACTGGTTCGCAGAGTTTATCGTATTTTGCCAGTAGTGTGACTATTTCTGGTACGTGTTCAATAGTTTTAATTGTTTTGATAGTTGGTGTACTTGTTTGAATCACGCCGATGTCTATTTTCGAAAAGTTTGATGTTGTGTTCCTGGCTGTTTCTTTGTCTGTTTTGTTGTTTTCGACTATTTTCTTGTTTCGGCAGTCCACTATTAGGTTGTAATTTGCTAAGAAGTCGGCCCCGATTATTGACTGTTGTACTTCTGCGATTGTGAATGGCCAACTGTATTTTTTTGAATTTATTGTGAGTGTTATTGTATATTGGCCAAATGTTTTAATTTTGGAGCCATTGGCAGCGGTTAGTGACTTTTCTGTAGTTTTTGCATTTTTGTATAAGTAGTGTGGTAATAGGGAGATCACGGAACCTGTGTCGATTAGAAAATCTGTATTGTTTGAATGCACCGTGAAAGTATTATTATTGTCACCAAATGTGGGTGCTATCAATGGTGACATTTTTAGTTTTCCTGCTCTGTTTTGTGGAATTCGCAGGGTTTTATACATTTATATGCTTTGTCGCCGAATTTGTTATGAAAGTAGCAATGGTTTTTGTTTAGGAAATCTTTTCTTGAATTCCTTTCTGGGCTGCTATTTCGGTAATTGTTGTATCGATTTGGTGATTTTGACCGGTTTCTGTAGTGACCGTTTGGGGATTGTCTGTGGCTGTAGTTCTGTCTATTGTTTTCGTTGGATGGTCGGTCGTAGTTTTGTCTGTTGTGATTATATGATAGTTGGTCTGTGTTGAAATTGTTTCTGTTGAATAGGTCTCTGTTTTCGTTTGGATTGAAATTTTGCCTGTTGTATTTCTCTTTTATTTCGGCTAGTTCCGCTTTTATTTGTCTGTTTTCGACAATTATTTCGTCGAATTTGCTGATCAAAGTGTTTATTAATCGGTTTGTTGTTTCATTTGGTTCGGCGTTCTTGTTGTTTGATTGGTTGTTGTGACTAGTTTTGTTTTTGTTGTAATTTTGTGTGCTGCATATAGTAGGATAAATTTCTTCATTGATTTTATCTGCTATGTCTGCTAGCGTTTCTACGTCCGAATTGCTACTGGCTGCGAGGATACGTCTTATTTCGGGCGGCATTGCTCGCATGAAAAATTCTTTTACTAATTCGTTTGATCCCGAATTAGTGATGTTTGGTTGGAGGTACTCCAATTTTTGTTTTAGTTGGCGAAGGAAATCTGTTGGTTTATTGTCGCCAAGTTATGTGTTGTTGAGACATGATTCCAGCATTTGCCTCCTGTTGATTTTGTTTTTGTTTGTTAGGACGTTGCAAAGCTTGTTGAACGGGTCTTCGCTCTTTGAAATTTCCTCAATTTGGTCAGCTATTTCGTTCAGTTTGCTACTTGGGAGTGCAGCGATAATGTTTGAACATAGCGTTTTCGTTGATTTTATTCCCGATAGGGTTAGGGTTAATTTAGCAAATTCAAGCCATTTTTGGGGTGTCCCATTTTCGTCACTAAAGTAGTTTGGGATGTTTGTTCTTGGGTTAATTACTGAGTTTATGGTGTGTGTATTATCTGTGCTAGTGTTTGGATTATAGTAGTAATTCGTATTTTCCATCATGTGTGTGTTTTCATTATTATTGGGTGTTTGTGAAATGTTTGTTGGATTTGTTTGATTTGATGCCATTAATTGGTTTGTTGATGTTTTTTTTATTGCTTGTTGTGTTACAAAAAATGAGATTGTTCAAGGATATGGCTTACTGTGTTCAGCCAAAAGAGTCACTATCCTTTATACTTCTATAATAAGTATGCTGAAAGGCGTAGTGATTGAAAAAAATCGTCGAATGCGAGTGTCGTGTTGTGTATATTTTTTTCTTCTGACACCAGTTGTTATAGTTGTGGCTATCTTATATATGTTGTTATATTATTGTTGACAAATTATTGTTAAGTTAATGTTATGTTAATTTGATGAAGATTCTGAAGAGCCCGAAAGAGTCACCGTTAAAACTTGTAGCGGGACAATCGGGGTGCGTGTTATGTTTAAAAATAAAGTAGTTGCAAATATTACAGAGTTATAAATTTAACACAAAACAATAACTAAATATTAAATCTTTAAAACTTTATTACAACCAAAAAATATAAATAGAACCTTCTGATATTTCTTGAAGTTTGTAGCAGAATATTGTAGTTGAATATTGTAGTTCCAAAATTGTATTTCGTAAATCGTTGTTCAATTGTCGTTCAAAAAATTGTAGTTCATAAAACGTAGTCTCAAAAACCACACGATATTGATTTCTTTTTAATTTTCAATTTTTTAATTTTTTAATTTACTATAGCGATAATTTACTATAGTAAATTATCGCTATATAGTTTTTTTTTAAAAATCTGGATTTCCCAGATGGTGGTATTTTATATTTTAGTATACACAATTCCTAATTGTGAATACTAAAATACTAACAAAAATAGCTGTACATTACATTATATCTTAAATTGGATGTTTTCATACTAGCTAACTATTTTCAACAATTTCGTTCAAAATCTGTTGTACATAATCGACTTGAACCTCTTAATTTCTTGGGCATTCCAGGCATGAGCTGGAGTTACGCTTTAATGACTTTGAAATCTCCTATCGAGCTGTTACAAGATATGGAGATGTATAATCTTTTCGAAAGGGATCCGTGGTGGATTAACATTTGTTAACAAACACCATGTAGTATTCTCCGACAATACAGAACTTGTATGTATAATTTGTATGGGTGGGCCTTAAGCCAAAAACTTCTATATAAGGATTTTAAATGGGTAACCAATAGAGAAGAGTTAAATAAAATAATTTATTTTTGTGAATCTGCAGATTTGGAAGAACTTTCATTTGGATTTACCTTGGAGATTGATTTGAAAATTCCTGATTAGATTCACTACAAATTGGATGAATTTCCAGTTGCCGCTGAAAAGATGTGTCCATTTGGCTCTAAAGTTGAGAAGTTGATGCTTACACATCATCCCAAGAAGAACTATATTCTTCATTGGACACTTCTCAAGCTTTTTCTTTCTCTTGATTTAAAATTAATTCATGTACATAGGGCAATTATATTCACAAACGATAATATTTTTAAAGATTTCATCGAAACCAATACCCTACTTAGGGCGGAATCAAATAATGCATTGGATAAAATTTATTATAAGTTATTAAATAATAGTCTCTTCTGCAAAACCGTAGAGAATCTGAAAATACGCCTGAATTTGTGGCTATTTAATTCGGCTTCTAGGCTAATTATATATACATCTAAACCAACGTTTAAAAGGACTTATGAAATTGACAATGACTTAGTATCAGTCTTGCTAAATAAGGAAGCTTTTTGTTTAGATAGACCCAGCTATATTGGCCAAACTGTACTTGATCTATCGAAACTTAGAATGTTCAGCTGCAGTATGAAGAGTTACAAAAATATCGTAACGAATTCAACTGTAAAATTAATATCGTTGCAGGTTATACAATTCACTTTTCCTTGAAGTAGAAAACTGTAAGTTTGATGTTCTTTTTCCAGCCATGATCCGAGATAATTTGCTTGATACTTCTAATTATGATCCTAGTCATCCATTATACGGTAGGAACCTTGATTCTGTCATTGGAAAGTTCAAAGACGAGAATAAAGGTCTTAAATATAAGGAGTGGGTTTTTCTTAGACCTAAATGTTATAGTTTGTTAGGTGATGATGAGACTAAAAAATCTAAAGGAGTAACATTGAAAGGTAGTGACCTAAAACATCAGTCGTACCTGGATTGTTATAATACTAATTAAATTTTTTCTGTACCGCAAACTAAAATAACTGGCAAAAATCACCAGCTATTCACCATAAAAAATGAAAAGCTGCACTTACTAACGCAGATGATAAAATGGTTTGGGTAGGGGAAAACAAAAGTTATGCATATGGACATCATATGGGAGGTGCCTCATTTGCTGTTCAATAATTCGATCCGGATCCATCATTCTCGCAATTCAAAAAATCAGCCAAAGATATACCAGATGTTATTTAAATAAATCTTTGTTAAAAAATTTGTTTTTATTGATTTTCTTCAGAATTAAAGTTTGACTATAAGTTTGACTAATATATTTTTATACTTTGAACATTTTTGTCTCAGTTTGAATAAATTAGTAAAAAGAAGTATTAAAAATAACAGATAAGGATTAATAATTTAAATTTAAACTAAAATAAATTAAATTATATAACAAAATAAAGAAATAAATAAAGAAATAATTAATGAAAATATTTATTAACTTCTGAATCATTATTGAGTAGTAAGTGGGGGGGTACCAAATTGCTCCTGTGTGCTCATATCTACCTAGTTACTACTATTACTACTAGTAATAATAGTGCCAAAAATTTGTGAATATCAAAAACATCGATATATTTACTGATTCATAGTCTTCAAGTTTTTTAATAAATACAATGGAAAAGAAAGTAGTGGTGAAATTTGAAAATTATTATTATTATTATTACTATTATTATTATTATTATTATTATTATTATTATTATTATTATTATTATTATTATTATTATTATTATTATTATTATTATTATTATTATTATTATTATTATTATTATTATTATTATTATTATTGTTTTAAATAATAAATGCTGCTACCAAGCAATCATCATTTTATATTATTATTATTATTATTATTATTATTATTATTATTATTATTATTATTATTATTATTATTATTATTATTATTATTATTATTATCATTGAAAATTCATAGCATCAAACAAAATCAAAAATAAAGATCACAGCATTATTTTAAACGAAAATTATAAAATTAATTTTTAGTTTTCAATTTGTTCAATTAAAATGGATTTTCTATAAAGACATTATTTTCACGAGTTTCGAAAGTTGCAATTGTCAACTCGTATTTTTGTGACGCTGTAGTTTCACATTTTTTACCATATTTATCTATGATAAATTCTTTCCGAATTCTACTTAAATTTACAATTTCATCGTCAGGAAAGAAACAGGTCTTGGTTGCCTGGCGGGCAGATGCTGCCTCACTGATGGGAAGACCCCAAAAATCGAAAATCGGCTGTACATTTTGTCCTACTTGGTCCGATATAGTTTCCATCCACGCATCAATCTTTTCTTGATTTGTTTGGAAATTTGTATTTTTGTGTTTTTGAAAAACATTTCTAATGATACCCCAATCAAAATTTATGACAAAATGAGCAAAAATCATGGTTCCAAAGTACGAATCACTTTTCCATGATTCTATATTCGGATTTCTATCTAACATATACGTGGCCATAAGACGAGTATGAGGGGTAAAAATCCGACTCCTATCGTTTAATATATCCCATTTCCAATGGAAGTTATAGTTAAAAAGCGCAAACAAGTTAGCTAAAGCATCTTGTGAACCTTCAAAAATTAAGGATGTTGGAATGAATCCAAATGATAGTCGTCGCAAGAATCTCCACGAGCCATCTATTCTTATGAAGGTTTTATTAAGGAATTCATTCACATATGAATGAGTTAAAGTTAGCGGATATTCTGGCTCACCATTATAGATTGACGATTCTATATCTGTAACAACACGAAATCGCTTGTTACTTTTGGCGAGTTCCCCGATCAGTTGGTAGTTCAGATATATTATCTGATCCCAGTCATTGACAAGGATATCTTTAAGATAGTCAAAGGAGTAGGGTCTGATAAAAGAGCTTTCCAAGCAAAAGGAAATATAACTTGTTTGCATCTCACCGAAAAGCCCCTTTGCCGTTTGACGCTGAGTGTCCCACATTTCAGAAGTGATTGTGTCTTGTAAATTCAAAAATAAGGTTTGAACTACATTATCTAGTCGAATCATTAAGTGAGTATTAATTTGATAACTTTTAAACCAGATTATTCCACCGAAAGGAGTAAACACTTCACCTGAGTATTCGTCGACGGTTACATTATCCACAGATACTTTTGGAAACCTATAGATATTCTTGTAACGCCTGTCTTTTCTGAAATCTATTAGTTGACATCCTATAGCGATCTCCCAATTTCCTAATATACTTAATGTAGTATATTTTAAAGTATCACCAGCTGCTAAAAAGTAACCTGAAGAATGAAACTCTTTTTCTACGACAAGATCCATTATTCTCAAAGTGACAGTTATTCGATTAATTATTTCATTGTCTGGGTAATCTCCGGGGTATGTATTTACACAAGGAGCCTTAAATCCACTATAAGCCATATATTTATAAATAATAAATCTGTTTAGGGAAAATATAAATTCTTCCTTGTCTTTACTAAGAGGAGATTCTTTTATTGGACAAGAAAATTCAGCCGCAGGACTGTAGTGTTCTGCAGCAAGTCTGAATTCAGTACCCATAGATTTCTTGTTTAACATGTATGGTTTGAAGTTGTCAAAAGAAGACGTAAATTTATCAAAGTTGAAGACGAAATCGTTATAATTTATACCCATACTTCTTATAAGCCTTGTAATACCTGGGTATGCGTTTGCGTTAGTCAATTTCGTCAACGGATATACACCACTGGGATATTCTGGTACTTCATAGTCAAAATCCAACTGAAAGGCTGTTAGCAAGAACATAATTTGACGCCACATAGTTTGGATGTCGGAGTGATTTGGCATTTCTAGTACTAAGGAAAACTTGCCAGCTTTTAAATCCTCAAGAAGTTTACGCTCAATTTTTTTGTCAATCGGTAATTGGGGATGAAAGTACACAATAGTTCCGGGTGGGGGGTCATCTACATATAACTGATTCATTACCATTGCATCAACGCCATTTGGAGAAAGCCACTGGAAGATTGCACTCTTTAATTTTGCATTCTCTTCTAAGTGAATGGATTTTAAAAATATGTCTTCTTTACCAAAAACCATAACTCTTCCTTTGCCGTATGTACAGGCAACTGCTATAAGAGGAATTACATTTGGAACTTGAAGAATTTCTTCGCAGTTACTGTCGGAATGAATTAATTTGACAACTTCTGGAGGAAAATTAAAACTAAGATCCGGTGTCCACATCTGATCAAAAACTGTCTAAATGTAAATTTTATCAATCACTATTGATGTGATTAAAAGGTTTTAAAGAACTTACAAGACATTTAGAAAGTGTTTTAATTGATTTTAATTAAAATGGAGAAAACACCATTTTTAAAATGATTCTGAAGGTATGTGTTTTCTTCAATATAAGAATGTAGATCTGATTAAACATTACATAACTGCTGCCCATGTTAATAAAAAGCAAAAAAAATCTTTAAAATGTCTAATCAGTGGCCCAGGAAGTACGGAGTTAAGATTCACTCGCTTTGGCGTACGACTACTACTTTTAATTTGATTGTAATTGAGTATTTGAAATGTCAGAAATAGAAATATGACAAAAAATCAAAACATATGTCAATTTTTTAAAATCATTCAGCGAAAAAAGGTCCCGGAACGCCGTTATGGAGCGTTCCGTCAGAAAAAAAGTACTGATTTTTATGAAAAATTAAAAATATATTTTACAGTAAAGGTGAAATATTTACTTGAATAAGTATGTAAAATTTCTTTCAATGATTAAATATTTTGTTTATTTCCTAAATAAAGTTTGGTTTAAAAAGTTTATCTGAAATTATTTTTGGGCAAATATTTACATAAAACTTTAAATTATCAAAATGTTAGATATAAAAATACAGATTTTTATGAATTTTTATAAAGAGTTGATCTGAAAACATCAAAAATATTGTCACGAAATTTCATAATTTTCTTTTAGAATTTATTGTCCATATGCTTATTTTATTATAAAAGTTTTGTGAACCGTGTTTGTGTGCAGGTATTTATTTTTCTTCTCACGTTAAATTTTTCTATCCTCCTATATTGTAGGGTCCTGTTTAATGTCAGATATACTATTCAATGTGAATTTTGGTCATGACACACGCTTTTATTATTGGTTAGTTTTTTGATTTATTATTAAGGGTGCTATTCAATGTCAATTTAGGTGCAATCAACTGCCGCTTGGTTGCCGTTATCGATGATTTGTTTCCAATCAAACAGGTGTAGAATTTTTTGTAGTGAGAAATCAACATGTTAACAGTCTTTTGGAAAAAAAAGGTTTCCTTAACTTTTTATTTACTAAAAATATATTTCAAAATAGAAATATCCCCCAAGAGTACTTACATCTAGATCTAATTGACCAACATCAAATTTAAATGCCCATATAGTTACATATTTTTTGAATTTAACATTAAATAAATATCTAACAACAGTTCTTATACAAAAATTTTATTTCAAATGTTTTCATTTAAACCAGATTTTTAAATTTTGATTAAAAAATTCAAATAACAATTAAACTTTTCAGTCAAATAAAATTTTAAACAAGATTTTAAATTTTTAAATAACTTCTTTGTCTTGGTTGCCAAATTGTACATTATTTTAAACAAGTCACGTATGTTTCCGAATTTGGAATTGAAAATATTATGACAGATGGCTCATGGCAGAAGGATAACTCTCACGTGATTTTCAATTATTCTCCACTATTCGATAGAAATATTTTGTAATTTTCTGTTATGTTGAGGATACTTGAATAATAAATAATATGAAAAATAAATAAAATTATCTGGGGGAAAATCGTCATGACAAACAGGACGATCTATGGGAACGCAGAGAAGAAAACGGAAGTAAAAAGAAGCAAGAGATGAGAAAGATAAATCAAACAAAAGAAAGCAAACAAGAAATTAAAAGAAAGATCATTATTAATTAACAAGTACAAAGGAGGAAAAAGGAATTTATAATTCCAAAAACAAAACAGGAAAAATTCATATCTTGTCTCAGATATCGAAATTTCAAGAAAAGTCGGCCTAACAAAACAAGGGGAAAAAGTAAGGCATATCTCGACATCTGCCAAAGATAAGGTAGGGACAATGGAAAATACGGGAAGGAGAAAAATATAAAAACAAAATTATCTGAAGTACCGCAAATGTAACAAACTATAAAAGGGAAAGATACATAGACCACGCAGAGTTAAAAAGGGGATAATTAAAAAAGGGTTAAAAAAAGGAGTTCAAAGGAGAATTAAAAGGAGAGTTAAAAAGTTCAATAAAAAGAGTCTAGGAGAAATTTGAATTTGAATTAAAACTTAAAATAGTTAAGAAGAGATATTTGATTGGGAGGATAACGAGAATCTTTGTGAACCTAATATAAAGATGGAAAAGGAGTGAATAATTGTGGTCAAAGCAATAGACCAATCGATTAACGTATTCCTGTGATTAAATCGATCGACTATTAGTGATTATTAATTTTATTGGCAAATTGTACACGCAGAGCTATTCTTCACGTAATGACGTAATAAGCTCTGGATAATTGTATATATTAGAGTTGATTGGCTGTGACTATTAACAAAGGTTATCTTGTTCGAAATTGTAAATTTTTGAATTGATAAAACACGCTTGGAGTTGGATTTATAATTCATCACCGATCCAATAAACCCAACTGTTATATTTTATAATGATATAGGGTTCATGGTTTCATTTGTAAAATTTTTCATCTGTCAATAATTTCATTTCAGCTTGGAAGAAATAATAAGGTATTTTTATAATATTTATTTGTGTTTGTTTGTCATCTGCGTGTCTAGAAAATAGTTTTTATTTTGTTTATTAAAATTATTATCATTTTTAATAATTAATTTTATAGTCATTGATAAATATTAGCCGTATACATCCTATGCAAGTACTGATATTAAGAGTTTTACTGCGATTACTCGAGGATTAATAATAAATATTAAATTTTATTGAAAAACCAACGGTATCAGCCTTTAGTGACATATCCGATTCGATTACAGGTTCTTCGTAAGGTTTTTCATTTAGTACTGACCCTCGAGCTTCAACTTCGCAAAGAATAAAATAGTCATTATAGTTGTCAACGGCCTCTATTTTCAGGAATTGAGCTTTGACAGGCTCCATAAAATAAATTTCAATGGATGGTCCCAATACTCGAATACTACCTTTGACAGTTGAAAAGCTTTGTAAATCTTTATCCTTCGTTTGTAATTTAAATGTATCTCCAATTGAAACGGTAACTTTATAACTGGTCCCATCTAAGATATATAAAGTATTCTAATACTCTGAATATCTCCTTACACTCGTATCGATCGATGCTATTCCAAATCCTCAAAGAATTGATATTGTATCTTTGAATCAGATTGATAACTACCATTTGGGAATTATTGATGTCAGATGCATAACACGATTGCCAAACGTGTTCCGAGTCTAGGATGCCATCATTTATGAATTCCGTATGCCAGTGGTTCGACAGCAATACCGGTTTATTTAACATTATGTTCATAACTTAATGAGATTCATATTACTAGGAAAAGGTTTGAGCATTTAATGGAAAAATAAAAATAAAAATTAGACAATTCTAGTTTTGATAGATGATAGAAATTGTTAGAAAGTACCCGAAAAAATCAAGATTCGTACTATAATTGAAAAAAGTGTAACGCAAGAAAGATGAATTAACTATATAAATTTATTGAAGGAGAACTGGATATGAATATTTATAAATATGACCATATAAAAGAAAAAAAGCCTCGAACTATCAAAATATATTTAAACCAAATATCTGTTAAATTCAGTCCATATAAGCAATGCACTTCAATTTTGAGAAATTCTATATTTTAAATTTTTAAATTTTTTAAAAAGAACTTTTGGCTACTAAAGACAATTTTTATGATTTAGTTATTAAAGAATTTTGTAGAAAAACAAAAAGAATTGAGTTTTTTTATAAATAAAATTTTTTTTTGAATTTTGCTTTATTGTTTTCACAAAATATTTGAGTACGAGCCGCTACTGGCTAATTATCAAATTTATAAGTTTCCGAGGGTTGCCATTCATGTATCCGGAATAATAAACAAAAACAAATATTTATCGTTAAAAAGATTTTATTGTTTTTCAAAATATTCTCCGTGATGATCGATGAACTAATTTGTAAGCACTTCCATTCTGATTGAGGCATCTCCAAAAGATGAATTTTGTATGCATCAACCGCTTTTACGGTCACCGAATATCGTTGACCACGCAGTTTATTCATCTTGTACGGGAACAAAAAAAATCCTTGAGTCCTATATCAGGATTAAATGGTGGACGACTCACCAATTCCATGTATTTATCGGTCAATATTGAGTTGTTTAGGTTGATATGTAAGAACTAGCATTGTCATTGAGAAGAATGATCCTGTGTCGCTGGTTGTTTTTTTGTTTCCTGATAGACTTCTGACAAACAAATAGTTGTGTACCATTGTGTACAGGAATACGTTAATCCTCTTGTGAAACTGTGTCCATTTATCCCAAAAAACAACCATTTGCCTTGAAGCCCTTCTTGTGCAAACAACTTTTGGTAGGTATGGCTCATCTTAAAAAATTCATACAGTCGATCCATACACGACTTTGACAAAATGCATTTATTTTTTTGAGCGTTTCTTCTTCTTTATAGTTAAATGTAAATATGCTTGTCATACTAATGCTTATAGATGTCGCAATATTTCGATATGTAACATGACAATCTTGCATTATCAATTCTCATATAGCATCGATGTTTTCTGGCACATCATTTTGAATGATCTTCTTAAAATTCGTCCGTGAGCAAACAACGGCCGTGACAAGGACCATCTTATAGTCGAAAGTTTTTTCATTAAATACATTATTTAAACCAAAAGGCTTAAATTATCACTTTATACTAATAATAATAATAATAATAATAATAATAATAATAATAATAATAATAATAATAATAATAATAATAATAATAATAATAATAATAATAATAATAATAATAATAATAATAATAATAATAATAATAATAATAATAATAATAATAATAATAATAATAATAATAATAATAATAATAATAATAATAATAATAATAATAATTATAATTATAATAATTCTTATTACTTGAAGAAATGGCATTACATAATTCATCATTAAGCGGAACTTCAACCGGGCTTCTATTTGCCAAGTTTGCTGCTATTTCAAATTCACAAATTTTCAGATAAGTTTGTACATCATATTTTTTCAATCGAATAATAATGAATTTTCCTTCACACTCTCCTCTCATCTCTAGGTGAGTCTCACTCGGTTCAATTCCTTCCACGACCTCTGCTTCACAAGTTCTATAATAGTATAAATTTTCAATGTTACACCACTTAAAATTGTCTGCCATGGCAATCTCGAAAAGCAAAGAATTTGTTTCTGAAATAGAATATAATTGTATGGAAAAAACAAGAGCTACGTACTATCCCAGTGAGTGTTGTAGATCTTGACCGATCGAATTTGCATAACATCTATAAGATCGAAGACTACATAAGAATTTTTTGAATACGTTACTGTACACTCTTCGTCGAATTTAAGTATTCCATCGTTGGGATTTGTAGGGACAGTTTGGTGCAATAAAGATGACGCCCAGTACGTTTTACTGATTACGTAATTGTCTGGAGATTCGAAAAATAATAAATGATTTCCATTAAGAAGTATCTTACTATCATTCCCAATAGATAAAATCTCCTCAATAAACTTAGAGAAAATGATTAATTTAATAATATATATTAATAAAAGCATTTGAGAATCAAATGCGAATATCTACTTTCTAAGCGGGTTGGCAGAATTTTTAACGAACTTGAGCAAATTCAGTGATCCGAAAACGTGTCACACTCAAAGTCATCTGAAACCGTTCTCAACTGAAAAAATGCGTTTTAGAAATTCAATTTAGCTTTTATTTAAGTATTTCTAATAACTTTCTAATTGTAATTTATAATAACTATAATAATAATTAATAATGATAATAAATTATAATTTTAATAATAATAATAATAATAATAATAATAATAATAATAATAATAATAATAATAATAATAATAATAATAATAATAATAATAATAATAATAATAATAATAATAATAATAATAATAATAAAATAATAATAATAATAATAATAATAATAATAATAATAATAATAATAATAATAATAATAATAATAATAATAATAATGTAACAAAGTAAATTGCTTTTATACAAACACAAATTATGAAAAATTATTTTTCGCAGTTATATTTTGTATCTTTTCATAAATAAGTCTTTTTAAATATGAACTAGAGTAGGGGTTGGGCAGGTCACATTAACAATGTGAACCATTTTGGCCATTTTATTGCATTTTGGATAAAATTACTCAAAAAGATGTGATCATTTTCTAATCAATTTCGAATCAACAAAAATCATTAAAATGGGTCAAGAACAGAGAAATCTGAAAAGAAGAGAGCAAACACATAAAGTGGACAAAGATTAACAACTATCAACGGATCACATAAAGTGTCTAGGAAAAAAAGGCTAAAATTACTGAACAATTATTGTGAACTGCTAGAAGAAAAAGCAAACGATGCTAAATATCGTTAATATAAAAAAACATCGATATCTTTACTGATTCATCGTCAATTTTTTTATAAAAACAATGTCTTTTAAAAGGAAATCATTAGTGAAAATTGGAAAAAGTTCTTATAATTTAACAAGCTAATAATTAGAAACGAAAGTAAAGAGAGGAAAACTTACTCAACAACATACCTCTTGGTCAACCTCATTTTAATATCAGAAGTCAATTTCAGGTCAAATGTCAAGGTCAATTTTAGTCAATTTTAGGATTAAATTATGATGATTTAAAAGTCATTCTAGGATAAAAAATTCGATGAAATCGTCAACATTTTAAGGAAAAGCGCAATTTAGACTCATCCAAGATTTTTAAATATATTTAAAGGATAGTCTAAAGATAAAAGGTTAAGGACAAGGCATATTATTATTATTAAGAGTCCATGGTGGGTCAAAATTGATTTAGATTGATTTAGAGTCATTTTATTATAGAAATTATGATTTTAATTTTAAAAAGGATGGTTTATGGGTAATGTTTAAAGTAAACTTGATTTAGATCTATTCAAGAATTAAAAGGGTCGTGTTGGGATGAGTAGGGTCAAAGTTTAAGTGACAGGTCGATTTAGAGTCATTTTATTGCAAAAACGAGGTCTGCAGTGCTAAAATCTAAGGGTAAAATTGATTAAAATCATTTAATTGTGGAAAGGGTGGGTGTAATGGATAAAAAGTGTAGTTTAAGATTAAATTTTATAGATAGGCTTGATTTAAGGATTCACGATGGTCAATGAAATTTTGGTTAAATCAATTTATGATTAAAATATTTAGTCAATTTACGTAACACACAACAAAACTTAAAAATTCAGCTAATGAGGACCACTTTGACGTTATGAAACACTAAACATAAATTGTCCAGAATATTTTCTGACACGAACCGCTATTTATTCCGCATTATTAATAATTATTCAACATAAAAAATTAAAAATTTTACAAGGACTTTAAATTTTTTTTCGATGTCATTTAAAGATAAAATTTTCCATACCAAATGTTGCATAATCTGTACAATTAACCTACTATTTTTTAAATAAATTTAATTCATTGATTTGAAATTTTATCATAGTAATAATCAGTGGCGTAGCTAGAAATTTTGGGCCCCTATACACTGAGTCATATATGACCCCCCTAAACTGCATACACAAGTAAAATAGGTGCGAAGCACCATAGCGCCGCGGGGAAAAAATTTTTTGGCCCCCTTTGGAAGCACAATTGAATTAGACCAGGGTTTCCCAAACTTTTCCTGCGACGGAACACTTCGTAACTCTCGAAATTTTGATGGAATGAGACTGGACAAGAATGAGACTGATGGAATGAGAGGGTATGAGACCAGTGTCGTAGGCCTAACCAAGATTTTTTTAAGGGGGAGGGGAGAGTGTTAATTGAAAGAAGGGCTTATAGTTGCAAAGGAGTTTTGCGCCGCAGGCAAAATATTTTTTTGGTTCCTCTTTGGAAAGACGATTTAATTAAATAATTAGAGCTCAATATACAATATAACAGTATAAATCGTTATAAAATGATAGTAATGTATCAGGGACAAATGTGTATAGCCGACAAGCGAAACAATTTTTTCGACCCTTATATGAATGGGCGATTTACTTAGATAACGAAAGTTTCTTGCTTATACAGTATATTATTAGCGAGGGAGAGGCAGAGGGTATTGCATAAATAGGTGAAATGCAGGCAAATAATGTACTTAATGCAATAAGTAAACAAAAAAGTGGAGCTTTATTACATAAAACCACAAATCGATCATTTGGAGGTTCCGGTTGACTGGTGCCGACCATGGCGTTGTTTGACATTGTTTTCTGAAGAAAATTAAGGAAACTTGGAAAAAGGCCCCCTGTCTTGTGGCCCCTATACATTGCTTACTCTTGTTATATGGTAGCTACGCCACTGGTAATAACTAAATTTGAAAACCTAGTTTTAAATGAACTTGTTATTAGTATTATCACAAAACCTGAATTAATACTTTTCGTGGCCGTATCAATATCTTTAGTTCAATACAGGTTATTTCGATTTGTAATTTTAATTAAGGTAATTATAATTTTATTTAATAAAACTAACTGCAATCAACTGGTATCTATTTTAATACTATTTAAATAACAACGATATATTATTGAAAAACTGAACTTTTTGTTTATCTAAATTGATTCATTAACAGTATAAATATTGAAATTCAATTGATTAAGTAAATTTTAATTATTTTAATTAAACTGTTTATTAATTAAATTTACCAATATTTATATACATGTTATAATTATATTCTAGAATCTAGATTATGAATTTTCAATTATTATGTATTATTATTAAATATTAATCAATGTTATTTTTTTATTAAAGGTTAGACTTAGAAGACTTAGTAATAAAGGAGGCAGAAACCAGTTGAAGTATTTAGTATAATTTCGTGCCACAGGAATTTTTTTGTATATGACAGGATTAACAAATATCTGCCTTTTCGAGCTTTCAATTATTTCATCAATAATTTTCGATTTCCTGAGTGCTAACGTTCTCACTTATAAGATTGACGACATTTCTTTCGTGACTCATTGGGAAAAGGGGGAGACATGAAAGCGCCCTTGTACATTAATTCAACATGATGATATAAAGGGATAACTTCAGCGACCTTTGAGATCCCATTCAAGTTCTTTTGTCAGTCAAACAATTAATTTTTTTTTGAACATTTGATTATCTTTCATTTATTTTTGTGAAAAATATAAAAAATTATTAGCTTAATAACTTGTTTTCATTTTCATTTTAGATTTGAGCTTAATTGAATAATTTTTTGTGCTTTTGTGCTATTGTTCGATATTGAATATTGATGAATGGATTTTGCTTTTTGATGAATGAAGTTTCTGAAGCAAATCCATAAAGTATATTTAAACCGGTCTTGTAACATTTGTCATTTTCTCAGAGTTCCAGGTAATTGCTAGTTTTGTTTTTGATGTGTTCATTGAGTTGAGTGAGGAATATTCTTTTTGTTTCTATGTAACTTATGCCTCATCATGGAAAATTTTATTTATAAACAATGTTTTTTCTGGTGGTAAAACGACAAAGAGCAGTCACGGTGCAAATATTTGATTTTGGAGATTTGCAAAGTTATGATCTTAATGAAGCAAATGCAATGAAAGTTGGGCGAATATTAACTGGTAAGCCTGTGTTTGAAGAAGGGTTCTGATTGAATTAGAAGTATTCTTACAGTTAAAGATCGTTTTTAAAGTTCGTTTTATAATAAACAATTATTTAAAACGAACTTATACATATTGTTCTGTTAATTTAAGTCTGAAAGGTCTGGTTTTATGTTTGGTGCTCAACAGTCATCTTTGTATATTCGTTTATTCATAATTTAATGTCGTTTTCTAAACCGCCAAAACCATCCACCACTTCCCTTGAACAGTGTATTTATACGAGTTGCTGATTTGACTGCTGCAGCTTTCAGTTCAATAAATCGAACCAGAATCACACATGATCGTAGTTGTCCGTACCGTTTCAACAGTGCTTCCTCAACTGAAGTTTCTCGAGACAGAAATGTATTTTGAAGTTTTATAATATTTCTTGTATCTTGCTTGTGTCAGAGCAGGTTCTTATGTTCCATGCTCTTTCTTTAAGCAATATGATATTACTTTAAATTGGGACACGAAAATTGACGCTACTTTATAGACTTTTAGAGTATAGATCAGTAGTAGCAGTTAGTATGTGAAGACCTTAAAAGATTTTTTTCATGGAATTTTGCCTTCAGAGTCAGTTAGTTCCAAAGTAAATTGTATATTGGTGTTGGTGTTTGCATATGATAAGATAAGACTGATACTCCTCTGTTTTTTATGAAGAGTATCTTAATGCCACAGAAAGACAATTTTTCATTCTATGTAGAATATGGTTGAAATTTTTGCTCACGACTAGCCCGTGGATTAGTTTGAATGGTTTCCCCTTTATTAAGAAATCATATTTTATTGCTGATTTGAGAAGTTCTTTGAAGTTTAGTTTAGTTTAAGTCAGCAAGTTTGTGTTTCTTAAAAGAAGTGTAACACTAAGACCGTTGTTTTGTCAGGTGAAACAATGTTTCGAAGGTCACTACATTTCTAGAAATCAAAAAGCAAATATAAAAGAACCAAAAAACGAAATGATCCACAAATTAAAATATACGGTAAACTGATTATTATTGCTCATAGCAAATTATAACTTGAGAAAAGATTGATTGATTAAAATTGATGTAGATTATTCTAGATAAAATGTCTGAAAACATCTGGAAAATTATGAAAAAGAATAAATTTCAAATTCCTAATGAAATCAGCAATGATTTGATATGCGGAATTTGTAATGATTTAATGGTAAAAGCTTGCAATACTCCTTATGGTTGTCGCTTTTGTTCCGATTGTATTGAACATTATTTGGCTGGAAATGATAAATTCTGACCGGGAATTGGAAAATATTGTCACAAGAAAATTATAAATTATTCAAACGATATTGTAATTTACTCTGTGAAATAGAATCAATGAAGAATGAAATAATCGAATTGAAAAGAGAATATAGTATATTCAAACAATTTGATAATGTTGAGTTGCAATCAATAAATCAACAGTAAATTGATTTATTAAAATATGGTTTTAGTGTAAATTGATGTATAAACTTATTTAAATATGTTACTGCAGCAGAAAATATGCGTGATAGAAAAGAAAGTGATAGACAGCATGGTGAAAATAAAGGAATTGAATGAATATTTGGTGGCAGAGAAGAATGAGAATCGATTGTTTAGAAGGGAGATGGAGAAAAATTTTGGATCAGTCAAAGAAGTTTAAATTAAATTTGATTATTAATTTGCTAATGATGAGAAATTCAAAGCAGATGAGACAGCAAATAAGGATGATTCAAAAATTCCCATAAAATTATGAACAGCATCAGCAAAATTGAAAAAAAGTGAATTTTCTATAGAAATATTTGAAATTAAGATTGAGTTTCAGATTGAAATCTATAACAAACAAATCGATCAATTTTGCGAGCTAAATTCAAGTGGATCTCGAATGGATATTCGCGATGAAACTCTCAAACAAATAGTTCATGACAAAATAAATAATTTAGAAATGAAAATTATCGAGATGAAAGCAAAATTGGAAAAGGCGATTTTGGAAAACTGCAATGGACATTTAACAATTTATTAAAACATAGACGACACGTTAGGATTTACAGCGAACCGTTTTATTCAGTGAATTCAGGATACTAAATGTGCGTGAGGGTAAGTGTCGGAATTAAATTTTGTAGGATCTATGTTTATTTTCATTTGATGCGTGGAGAATTTGATGAAAATTTGACTTGTCCGTTCAAATATGATGGGACAATTGATGTGATCGATCAAGGAAATGGAAATATAAATGGAAAAATAAAATGGAAACAATAAATCATTCTGATTGCCCTGATAATATAGGATGGAAGAAACCATCAGATGATAACAATGAACGACTCTGGTTCGTTTACCGCTTAATTCACCAGCTTCTTGGTATGATCAAGTTCTAATCAAATGCAAAGTGGAGCGCGAGAATTGAACAAAATTTATAACTGGACTTGTGATAATTTTGAATAAATATTGCAATAAGAAATTGATGGGTTGCCATTTATCGATTTGTGTTTATAATGTGTATAATTTTCTACATTGAGGACTTTCTTTTAAATATTTTAAAAATCTCGATAAGGACAGCCGAAAATTTGTGTTGCATAGAATTCATTTTTTGTCTTGACAGAATAAAAATATCAAAGGTGGTCTATTCAACTTGATCTATTATATAACACAAACACTTCTTCATATGTGTACAAGTTAGGAGAGCACGCATTTAGTATGAAATTGGCACAAATTCGCTACTGAACTGCTTGTCACTTTATATTTGCTTTAAAAAAGAAAATATTTATAAACGCTAAAATTTAAATATGAAAAGGTGAGAAAGTATAAAATTTTCAATCTTTCATTGGGTGTGTGGCGCGCACCTAAAACACGTGCAATTACCCGCCTAGAGTGGCATTATTTCAAAATTGTCTAAAACTGTGTTGCCGCCCTGTTAAAAGGCAATTTAATTTCACGTTGAATTCAAATACACAAATTATTTAAACAAAGTAATTTTCAAATAACATATCTTGAGAATCTAATTAAATATAAATGTTATCCTGGTAAATGTCGGTACGCATCACTAAGATTCTAATATTGAAGTATTTATAAATACATTTTAAAATAATTAATATTTATTAATATTCATAATCATATAAACTATTTTATATAATAATAAAAATTGTATCATTTTATGCCGGATATCGTTCATCCAGTCTTTCATAATTTTTGTTCAGCCGGCAGAACGTCCAGTAGCACACGAAAATGATTCTAAATTTAAAAATTATTGTCGAAATAATTTCAAGTGAATCTTTTAGATCAATTTTTGAATAGTTGTTTTCATTTTTGATTCATATCAGATAATTTGCACGGTTGGATAAATATAACAGTCAATAAAACAATTAAATTTTTAATTCTCCTTTTTATTTAATTCTTTATGTCAAGCTCATTAAAATCTTTATAGATTAACAAATGATGTAGTAAAACAAGACAAATCATTTAGTTTTACAAATATTTTTTCTTCATATATTATTTGTATTGGATATTGCCTATTCTTGTTCTAATATGCTGAATTTTTGAAACTTCACTATTTTAAGCATAGTTTTAATAAATTAATAAATATTTCATTGTTTATTAATTATCATCTTAATAATAAATACTGCTGTCGCTCTGACTGCTGTCGCTAAACAGGATGAAGAAACGGTGAAGGAAACAATACTACAAAAATGGATTCTTAGATTTGGAGCACCAAAGGAAATTCACATAGATTGCGGAAAAGTATTTATATCTAAGACGATGAAAGAGTTTACAAAATCAATGGTAATTACACTATGCTTTTCAAGTCCATATCACCATAATACAAATAGTGTGATTGAACGTCAATTCAGGACAATAAGAAACTATATAAATGCATCATTAAAAGAAAAAAGTAGAACAGATTGGGCAGAGGTCATACCAGAGATTGAATTTACCATGAATGCTACATTTCAGAAATCAATTGGACGAAGTCCCGCAGATGTAATATTTGGAAGAAAAATAGCTCGAGAACAATTTCATAGTAAAGCGACGATTTCACAAAAAGAAGATACACCAGAAATTACGCAGACAAAAAGATCATTCAATATTGGAGATGAGGTACTGGTAAAAGTAGAATCAAGAAAGAAAGACAAGGAAAGATATGAAGGGTCATACAGAATAATGCAAAAGATCGGCGATATCTACTACAAGACCAAAGTGGGAAAATGCTTCAAAGAAATGTTGAAAAGATGAAGAAATTTCATAAAGAAGGGGGATGTGAGGTGTTTTCAGCTGAGAGTAAATAATAATAAATTATAATAATTATAATAATTATAAGTATAATAATAAATTAAATGATAAATATGGCTTCAAAGATGTAAAAGTTACGAAATGCTTTCTATCAATGTTACAGTCAATTTTATGGACATCCTGCAAACTAATTGTAAGTAAAGTTACTTAAATGAAATAAGATGAATTAAACCAATTTTAAATCATAATATAATCCGATAAATACCTTTGTACTTTTATAATAATAATATATTAATAATAATTATTATTATTATTAAATAAATAATTTAATAATAGTAATATACAAGTAGAGTACCTTGAGGTCTATGTCCCGTGGGATATTTGTACTTAGAACCATTTTTTTTAATTTTTTTTCTTAACATTTTTTTCTTCACTGATTAAAATTTTCTAATCTTTTAATATTATTTAAATATTTATTGTAAAATATTAAGTAAAAAATTTCATAAATTTAAAATATATTAAAAGTATCAGTTGAGATAGTGATTTAAAGTATGTCAGTAAAAATAAATGGAATTAATGAAAAAATGATGATAAATTCTACTATAAATTGAATATTGATGGTGGTGATATGGGGGTTTATTTAAATAAATTAAGGATTTGCAAGGTAAATTTATTAATTTTAATATTTAATGATGATTTTTATTGATTTTATTCTTAAGCGATTTTTATCTCAGAGAAATTTTAAGTGAAATTTATTGGTCATTCGTTTATAAATTAAAGTTTGTGTTTTGGGTTGAAATATGGTGTTAATAATAGTTTAAAAAAAATCTTCTGTAGTAATTGCATATTCCTAGAAGGCTTCTCAGATTCTTAACACATTTTGGCTTTTCAAATGATTTAATTGCACCTAGCTTTGATGGGTCCGTCTGTATCTCATCTTTGTTAATTATGTTTCTATTTTATGCTTCAACAGCTTTGTGCAGCCGATGTCCCATTTATCAGCCATTAAAAACATTTTGATTCTTTTTTATAATGTTCAGTAGTATCGGGTTATTTATCTTTAATGTATTCTTTGCTCCTTGAAATCGTTCCATCTCCGTTTTGTCTTCCCAAATTTGGCTTCGATACTGCATATGTGCTCTTGCTTTGTTTTCTCGACCTCTTCTACTGGCTACTTTAGTTGTATACCAAATTGTTTTTGCAACTCTATACTATAAATTACCCTAGAGTCATATATCTTACTATCGTAAATTTTACCCTTCTTTCCTGCCATTTATTACTATTTCTAATATTGCTTTACCTTTCGTTTCTAAAACACTATTATTTGTACATCGCAATGTATCTGTCGTTGTTGTTAGTTCTACATCTTTAAGTTTCTCAAATTCGCTCCAACTCCTGATATTTACTGTAGCTCCTGTATCGAGCAAGCATTCCATCTTCTGATCTTGTATTATAATAGTTACACTTGGTCGGCCTTGCATTTTATCATAACTAATAATATCATTTTTCCATTCATCTAAGGTGAGTATTTGTAAATTTTCTCTTTCTCTTTCCGCAAAATCCTTTTTTATGAATCTGTTTACTTTCCTTATTATATTATTTTCCTCTTCCGTTACCTCTGCATCTTTCACATATTTTTCAATAATACGTGATATTTTACTTTTATTATAATAAAAAATAATTTGGAAGTCAGCATCGCTGTCTTATACAGTGCCCCGACTATCTCCTCTTCTATCGGGGCGTTGCTATTTGGGTATTCTCTGTATTTATCTTCTAATCTTTCATCACTTGGTTCGTCTATGAATGCTACGTATCTCTTTCTTTCTAGTTCCTTGATAACCATTCCCTGCTTCGTATCGTTCTTGTTGTCTTCCAAAATTCTCATTGATTCTCCGATATCTCATTCTCTCCGAATTTGTGTAACAATCTGCTTCTTTATGACCCCCCCCCAAGGTACACCTAGTACACCTTATTTTTTGATAATCTCTTCTTACGTGTGTAGTGAATTAAAAATTTCAAAAATTAAAAACTTAAAGTGAATTTGAAATTTGATTAAAAAAATTACTTTATTTCTATAAAATAGAATTCTTTATTTCTATAAAATAGAATTCCTTTTTTTTCTATAAAAACAGAATGCTTTATTTAATTGTGTAAAAAAAAATTTTGTTTTAAAATATAATAAATTTTGAATTTGTTGAATATAATTATCAATTGGTTTATTCTAAAATATCAATATCCAGAAAGATGTTAATTAGAAGCATTATAGATTTTTACGATAATAAAGCAATTTTTATAACTGGTGCTACGGGATTATTAGGTAAATCAGTTATTGAGAAATTATTAAGATCAGAAGGCGCATCAGTAGCCGAAAGATTAGCCAAGCTTATATCATCAGACTTTCCCGATTTAGTCAGAATAGAAAATCCCAAAGCACTTAATAAAATTACAGCATTTACTGAAAATGTAACTGATGTTAATTTCGGTTTAATTTATAACGGTTTAAATGAATTATTAAACAATGTATCTGTTATTATGCATGCTGCTGCCACTGTCAGATTTAATGAGCCGTTAAAATTGACGACAGAAATGAATGTAATGCCCGTTATTAAGCCGATGGAAACGTGTCATCAAATGAAGAATCTTGAAATTTTAATCCATGTTTCAACAGCGCACGTAAATTATGATATGGAATTTGTGCATGAATACGTTCATCCGCCATCATTAGATCCTTATAAGGTTGTCGATATCGTCCAGTACTTGATTGAGGATCTGATCAATCTGATCACTCCAGATATGTTGAAAAACAAACCAAATACTCATACATTCACGAAGCAATTGGCTGAATATACTATTCAACAAAACATTGATAAATTACCATTAGCGATCGTTCGGCAATCAATTATTGGAGCTTCTGTCATCGAACCGTTTCCGGGTTGGACGGATAATTTTAATGCAGCTACTGAACTTATCGCCGCTATCAGCAAACGTATGCTGAGATCAATGATGGGAGATTATATCAAGTCCACCAATATCATCCTGGTTGACACGAACGCCAATTTTATAATTGCCGCTGGCTGGTATTCTGATGGTACATATGGTACTAAATTAGCAAATAAAAATGTCCAAGAAAGCCCGCCACCAAACAAGAAGAAGAAGCCGACTACGACAACGTGTTTCGCGGTGCCACATGCAAAACATTCGACTACCTTCATCTGCATCCAAGGACACTGACTTCTTACATGTCCTTGTCTTTCACATGTAAAACATGTAACTGCCTTCTTTGTTGTGCAATCTCTACTCAAATGTCCTACCTTGTGACATGTCCAACATTCGTTCCTAGTTATGTTCGGTATTTCTTCTCGATACTTTCTCGGCTCGCTATTATATCTTGGTGATACAATATTTCTGGCTTGATTTGTAACTGCGTCTCTGTAACTTCTTGTTATATTCTCTTCTGGGATTCTTTCTCTCACTGCGTCTTTCTTTCACTATACGAGATTCTTGTAACTTTTTGCATTACGTTAATTATTTTTTAATTTCTGAGAAGACCATTTCTTCAAAATATGATACATGAAATACATTACTTTTAAAATTATTATCTTACTTTTTTAAAAATTATTACTTATGTACTTTAATTTCTCAGACATTGTTTTTAAAAAAATATGTTACATTAATTTACTTTTTTAATTAATATAATCCTAATTTCTCAGTCGATAGCACTTCTTAAAAATCTACTTCTTATTTCAAATTATCACCCTAATTTATTCAGTCTATACAATTTTATTTAACCTAAAATTCCTGAGACTATATGTACAAAAATGTGTGAAACTATACTGATAGAATTTATATAAAACTTATAGAATTTACTGAGATCAAAATAAATCTCACTATTATTAAAGCTTATTGATCCAGAAAAATTACCTTGATTTTTAATAGTAAAAAGTATTTAAAGTTTTTTCATTTAAAATTAATTTTTAGACTTTTTAACGAAAAATTATTTAGGCTTTTAAGGTGAATTTATTTTTAGGCTTGTTAATCGAGACTAGAAACCCCTATGACTAGTGTGCATTTCAGATTGACATTTAACTAAAAAATAATAATAAAAAAAATAATTAAAATTAAAAATTAAAAAACTTTAGAATCTAAAAAAATATCCTTGGCCTTGGTTTCCAAGCCAAATATCCAATGGGCATACTTCTCAAGATCCTTGTTAGAATAAAATCAAAAATACTAACGCTAATCCAAACAATGGCAAAAGGGTGGCTATTACAATTTTCCATACTTCTTTTTTGTGTTTCGGAGATCTAGTTGAAATTAATCTCGTTGTTTCATTGGAGATTGACGTGCCTGTATTGGGATTATGTGTGGTTGAGTTGTTGGGGTTAGTGGTTGTTGAGTTATTGGGGTTGGCGGTAGTAGAGTTATTGGGGTTGGCGGTAGTAGAGTTTTTGGGGTTAGTTGTAGTGGAGTTGTTGGGGTTAGTTGTAGTGGAGTTGTTGGGGTTAGTTGTAGTGGAGTTGTTGGGTTTAGTTGTAGTGGAGTTGTTGGGGTTAGTTGTAGTGGAGTTGTTGGGGTTAGTTGTAGTGGAGTTGTTGGGGTTAGTTGTAGTAGAGTTGTTGGGATTAGTTGTAGTGGAGTTGTTGGGGTTAATTGTAGTGGAGTTGTTGGGGTTAGTTGTAGTAGAGTTGTTGGGGTTAGTGGTGGTTGAGTTGTTGGGGTTAGTTGTAGTGGAGTTGTTGGGGTTAGTTGTAGTGGAGTTGTTGGGGTTAATTGTAGTGGAGTTGTTGGGGTTAGTTGTAGTAGAGTTGTTGGGATTAGTTGTAGTGGAGTTGTTGGGGTTAGTGGTGGTTGAGTTGTTGGGGTTAGTTGTAGTGGAGTTGTTGGGGTTAATTGTAGTGGAGTTGTTGGGGTTAGTTATAGTGGAGTTGTTGGGGTTAATTGTAGTGGAGTTGTTGGGGTTAGTTGTAGTGGAGTTGTTGGGGTTAGTTGTAGTGAAGTTGTTGGGGTTAGTTGTAGTGAAGTTGTTGGGGTTAGTGGTGGTTGAGTTGTTGGGGTTAGTGGTAGTAACTGTCACAATTGTAGATGACAAAGTACCAATTTGATCTTTGCTGTCTTGAAGTTGAAGAGAGAGATAATCATGTTGAGGTCTGGATAAGTTATCAAAATTATCAACATACAAATGACGGAGTTTCGGTATATGTATTTCCAATCTTGACAGGAAGTTGCTGGAAACGTTAACAGTCGACAGTTGATCACCAAATAATGATAGACTATTCAACTTATTATCACTCAAATCTAGAGATTTTAAAACTTTGAACATTTCAAATTTCAAAGAGTTTTTCAGTTGATTTTTTCGAACACTTAATGATTTCAAATGTATCCAATTCTGGCAGTTAATCGTTTGCAAATCCGTCAAATTATTCTCATCTAGGATGAGAACTGTAACTGATTTGACTACGACTGGGCAATCGGTGAGACCTTTCTGTCTGCAATCCATGATGTTTTTACTTATTTTACAAGGGCCACCAAATATCATGATCACACCGAAACTCAACACTGAAATTGCATTTGACATTTAAAAAATTAGATTTATTATTAACATTACCTATGAGCAGAAATAATTTCATTGTTCTCATTGGAAAATTTTAGCGATAAAAAAGTAAAATTGCAATGAAAATATAATTAAACTAATATTAAATTAAAATTTGGCCTTAATATGAAATTGTTGAAATATTAAAACAAATGTCTCTAAAATTATTATATTTATTGTATTATATGTAAAATATATTTATATGACAATTGGAATATATTTTAATAAAATAAATGTTAGATATTTAATAAAGTTGCAATTTTATTTATTTAAATGATAAATTAATCTAATAAATTTCAAATTTGCTACAGTGACGTATCCAAAGAAGAGTTCACTAAAATTTTACTTTTTTTTAGATAAAGGAATTTCGTAAATTCCAGATGTACATTAAATATTAATTGAAAGAATATTCTAATAAATAAACTTTAGACTATATGTCTATTTTCGATGGTAAATTATCAACGTAGATTCAAATCCATCGTATATTAGAACTTCGATTTTCGGTCTTCCAGCTTCGGTTATAACATCAAATGACCAATGTTTCATGTCATTTTGCACTGAGAGTTCATCAAAATTTCTACCAATTAATCCTTTAGCATCAAATACAGTATTATTAGGATTCATTGCAACTTGATTCTTAGACGCATTGACGATTAAGCGTTCTGTCTGTAAACGAAACATAATTTGGAGTTGTTCGATTTCCTTAATCATTGGCAATTATCTAGACTTTTCTATATTAAAATATTCCAACACATGAGTAACTTGTTCCTAAGTTATTTCCAATTGCATTAGCTGACGTTTTAACTCAAGGCAGGAAATCAAAATTTATGGAAAATCAACGTTTTAAAACATAAACCTACCAGATCTAAATACTTCAAAAACAAATAAATTAATAAAACTCACAAAATTCCAAAACAATTGCACAGTTGCAAAATCAAGAAACATTGTTCGCGTCTGTGTGGCACACATAAAATAAGTACAATTCCAAAAATAACACACACAGACGCCATAATTAACAACAGGATTGACCGATATCCGACAAACTTTGGTTGTCATGAAAACGTTATTAAAAACACTTCCACGTCTTATCGAGGTGATATCTGTAGCTCTACGTGGCTATTGATAGCTTCGAAAAGTTAATAAATAGTTCAAACAGTATAAATACAATAACATATGAATAGATGAAGGAAGTGGGGTTAACCCTCCACTCCCCTTTCCATACCACTGTGCTATGGTATTCCGAATTATTCTTGGTTTAGTTAAAGACTTAAACCTTTATGCGTTTAGCTACTTTCGTTTATACTAGAGACACTCAATTCCCTTATTGTAATTTTTTATATTTGCTGGTGTTCGTCTAGACTCTAGAGTGATGCAAAAGAAATATAAATATAGAAAAAAATTTTTTACTTTTTTACATTTGTTTTTATTTTTTTATTTTTTAAAATTCAATAATTTTCACATTAATATTTGTTAGTCAACAAATACAAATTTGACAAAGACTGTACCAAAATATCGTATACCTTATATATAGTTTTTATCTATAGACTTACAAACATACTTATGAAAAGTATTGAATTAAAGAAATTTAAATGTGCACATCAATAGAATAAAATTTCAATATTAACGTTGGTTACCTAGGGGGGAAGAAACTACTTAACGTGCTCAGAATTAGTTCCCTAGGCAACCGGTATGGTTTACAAATCATCTCCCTTATGTGTGCCCGTGGTGGTGTAACACGTTGGTGATCGTCCTTTGAAGCTTGGTCCTTATTATAGTCATCCGCGTTTCTCGACGGAGCCACTCGTACACTTCATCGGCCACCTCATAATCTGACAGAAAAATGGAACCTGTATCATTAGCTGCGGTGATTTTCTTGACTTGAAATTTCTCAATATCTGCCTCATTTGCTGGTGGAGGACCACTCTGTTCAAATTGATTCATAATACTCGTTACACAATTGTCGAAACTTTGATCTGAAAATATGTAATCTGACGAATCGGATCTAAAATTCTGCGGCAGCAATCCACCAAATAAATTTGATATTAGTTGGCCAAAAACACTATTTAAGTTATCAGGATCTCTTGGAGTCATAAAAAAGGAACCATCAGTTTCGTTTGTAGTATTTCCAACAGGAACATGACGAATAATATGAGAAACATTCAAGGCATCATCGTTATTTTCCATTGAGTTATCAGATTCAAGTCTTTTAATAAATTCATCCTTGGACGTCACACATTTACCATCCTGAGATATGTGAACGTCCCTGTTGCATTGAAGAGCATAGTCATTCGATTTATTAATTGAATTCATTGAAGAAAATCCCAAAATTCGATGTAGAACCATATATTTTCCAAAAAAATAGGAGTTCAAAAATCCAACAATCAAAGCAAAATTCAAATCGATCAAAATTCACTAACTCGAAATCGATCCAACAAAAACTCTGACAATATTCACAATTGTCCGCGTCTGTGTGCGCACACAAATCTATCCAACAAAGTAAAAAGCGCACACAGACGCGAGATAAACTAATAATTCTACACAAAAAATGACACTGATCGCGTCTGTGTGCGCATACAAACCCATCTCATAATACAACGCGCACACAGACGCGAATTAACCTCATAATTTACCATCCTCCCCCTTGACACCTTAGTGTCAATCTCATATCCCCATTAGCTTCTTCTTCTTTTATGATCAAACTTAATTTGGAGATATTTCCCGTGTCAGTTTATCCCTTTTCCCCCTTCATTTCCTGCATTTCACTCGCCATCCTATCACTGTCAGGCTTCACCTGGTGAATGATTTGCACACTTCCATTCAATTCTTGGCATTTTCTGACGACACGTTTTTTGATCATTACTTTGGCCGTCAAAATCCAATATTTTTCGTTCAACACACTTAAGACTTGTTACGTTCCTGCATAATGGCTCAATCTCCAATAACCTTCACACACCCGCACCACGCACCTTTTTTGAAACATCATTGTGGATTCTCCACCCACCATCGCCATACTCGGCCACGCAGCTGTCCCTGTTCAGTTTGTTTAGGTGTAATATCTCCATTATTCTTTCTCCATTTTTCGCCAATTCAATATTCCACACTTTTCCTTGTTGCATTTCATTTAGTGACCAGTTTTCACTTAATGTTCTTATAAGCATCCTACAAAGTCGTTCTTTGATTGCTTCGTGTTTCAATTTCACAATCGACACCTTGTCTTTCATGTGCATCTTTAGAGGCGTGCAAACGAGTTCCAGTGAACCGTGTTGTTTGAAACTGTTCGATGATTCGTTCAATTTTTCTGTTAAATTCAAAACTTTTTTGGCCCCTTGAACATTATCACATTCTTCTTTTAGTCGATTAACTTCCCATTCGTCGACCTGAATATCATTAACCGACGCCTCGGGCGTTATATCCTCTGATGCTGGTTTGTCTTTTCCCCAATTACTCACCACTTCCGTTGTCTTCGGTTCCACAATTTTATCTTCGAATAATTTTATGATCTCACCAGCCCGGCAAGTCTCATCTTGCTTTTCCCCTGTATTCATTTTTCCTTGAATATTTTGTATGATTGTAATGACGTTAACAAATTCGTTAGTTCCTCCAGAATTGAATATTTGCCCATCTAAATGACTCTGAGCTCCCTGCTCTTCATTAGATAACTTACTCCTGTCGAGTTGCGTGTCCTCAATTCCCCGAAATGCACGTAACTCGTCATTTAACATTTCAGTTATCGCAAAATAACTCGGAACCGTCCTCATTGATGTGTTTTCATTTAATAATTCGTTGTGTCTTTGCTTACATCCGGTAACCTTGCAGAAAGATTCTTTACGACATTCCTTGGCCATGTGATTTCTTTTGAAGCAATTCCTGCACAGTTTCTTTTCTTCGATGACTTTCTTCCTTTTTGAAATTGTGAGTTGCTTGAACTTTTCACATTGGTCTAGGTAATGTAGATCACCACAATGTACGACTCTGATCTATAGAAGTTAGAGTTATTCGCCTGTATGACCGTTCCACTTTTAACTCTGCCATCTGGTTGCCTCGTAAAATGCGTCCGACCTCCTGGGTTGAAGCTTTCTCTTCCTCTAGACACACCTTCTACTCTTGGCCCATCATAAGTCCTGGTGCTTGGTTGAGTCCCATACACGACCTCGTTAGTGAACCTTAGGATTTCCGCTTCTTGTTGTATCCATCTTCTCAAATCCTCTATCGTCTCCCGCAATTCCTTTTCTATTTTGTCTTTCTTCCATTTATACACAAGATTCGTCGTTAACTTGCCCAAACACTTTTGAAAAAGACATCCAGTCTTTAACTCGGATTCTTTCCCAGTGGATTTAAATCGAACGGTGACTGTTTCTAATAATCCAACAAATAAATCTAAATCCTTCAAATCTCCTTCTCGAATTGGCCTGAACTTGTCCATCTCCTCTAACATTGATAAAAATATCCTTTCATCCCCACCATATCGCCTATCCAACTTCTCTTTTGCCTTTTGATAGGCCTCTGCCGAATATCCTAGATTTTCAATTAACTTTAATGGCTCTCCGTGAAGGTATTTGTGCAGGGAAACATCTTTTCAACCTCATCACCTTCCGCTTCGTCAACACACGCAGTAAAAGCTGCTTTCCATGGTTAGTACTCTTTCATCTTGCCTTCAAAGACAGCTATTGTAATTTTTTGTAGACTTTCCAGATTTCTTTTATGCAATGAATTATTTTTCTTGATCGTATCATCATTCACATTTTCCTTCTTTTCCATAAAAGATTGATTTGCTTTTCTTTCCATAAGTGCCCCAATTATTTGATGTTTTTCCTCGATCTCTTGCAGGTCTTTATCTAAGATTGCAGTGATGTCCAATCTTTGCAATTTTTTACTTATCGTTATCAGATCCCCTAATTCTTCATCTAGACTCTCCTTTTGATCTTCATATTCCTCCAACCATTCTCTAACTTCCTTCCCCTTTATATCATTGAGAATCTTGTTTCTCAATCTCGTTAATTTTCCTTTTTTTCATTCTCTTTTTCCACAGTCCTTCTTCTAAAATCTCTTCGTCATTGCCACCGCACAGCCTGAGTAACAAATGAAGTGTCGAACCTACTTGTATGCTATAATCATTCAATATTATTTTATTTTCTAATTGCTTTCCTGCGAAGACTAACATTTTATAATTTACCGGAATTCCTTCTTTGTCTTGAATTTTTTCTTTTACCTTTTCAATCGTGTCATTCAATTCAACGTCAATAGTAATTTTCTTACCAGTAAGAGTTTTGATAAATATTTGATTCCAACTTTTCAATCGAGACGCAAAACCCATTACCCGTTCGCCCTCACCCTTGACTTAGCTCGCAAAAACGCTGAGCTTTTTATTTTCTTTTTCTTTACACTGTTCCCCTGGCTACCCCCTTTAAAAGAGAGCTGGGGCCCATAGCAGCACTTTCTCACGCTCTATAGGGAAGGGAGGATCGTTAATTTTACAGAAATGCAAATAAAATTCAAATAAATGCAAATAAAATTTAAATGACATGCAAATAAAATGTTTAAATCACCCTTGATCAGCCAGGGCTGTCTCCACTGAAACATTGGTGCGTAGCCCCCTGAAGGGAACCACATAGGTCGGAACCTACCGGCAGGTGAGCTCCTATGGTAAAACTACTCCCGATAAGGTTCGCAGTGCAGGTTCAAGAGTGCCATAGAAGGACTTATCTCGTTCATTCATCCAAATAGTACGACCCTGGTCCAAGGGGACGACTTTCATCTTTCCACAATGAGAATCTCTGACGAGTTGATTTCAAATATAATAATCAACAAACAATCATAAGATAGACAGTAAATACCAATAAAGTTTATTATACATGACAAAGACAAACTATTCTAACAAGTCAGAGTCGGCCTGATACAAATAATTACAATATTTACATAAAGTGTAGGAAATGGTGGTCGTGTTGATCAACGCGACATTTCGCGAATTATAAATTTACTGTTTACAGAAACACTTCTCCATCGGCTATTATGGCATCGATGTCGACCTGAAGTCGGACATCTCCTGGTACTTTGACTACTCCAGAAGGAATGAGTCGATAAGCTTCTTTTGCGACAGGTGGATGCGCTTTCGAGATTGGATTGGTTGAAGTTTGAGCAGTGAATAGGGACGCTTCCAAAGCGGCAATTGTATCCCGACGTTTTTGATTTTTCTCTGTTCGAAACGGTAGGTGTGACGACATGATCAATCTACGAAGTGGAGTGTGCATTCTTATCTATTGTTGTCAGGGAGTCCGTTTTCTTTGATGGTACTGACAGAATTGGGTCAACCAATGGCGGAAAATGTAGTCCATGTCCTGAGCAATTATTTAATGGTTGCGGCACTTCATCGTTGCAGTGATGTAAGGGAAATACTTTCGTTACATCTTTGATGGGGGTACTCCCACACTCGCTTTTGTATCTCAGAGTCAGAATATACTTTATGAAGTGCCTCAGATTGGGCTTTGATTGTCAGCCGCTGACATCAGCTTTCTTCCAGGAGGCTGTCTCGACAGTGTTCCAATCTTAAGATTTTTGTTTTCTCCTTCATCTGTGACTGGGAGAACCACGTGCATTCTTAAGTTTCTATACGTTTCTTAAGAGCCCCGATGTATTCATGAAGCTTGCGTATATCTTCGTTTTTATCCGTGCAGGAGAAGCACGGTTTGGGTCCTTTAGGAGGCAAGTTGGGCTCACACATGTCTGAAAGTAGTTAACAGAGCTTATGATATTACAGAACATGACAGTAAAGGTAATCAGTCTCATGGTAACAGTTCTCTATCTTTAATTTTGTACGAAAAAAATTGATTGCTTCATTCAACATACATTCCACCAATCAAAACTGAAAATGAGTGAGGGTGAGATTTGATCGAAAAATCATTACCTAACTATGCAAAATCATAACGTACTAGAACGATTGAGAGTTTTATTTTTGTATTTATTTGAGATATATAGTGTAAATGTAGTAACAGTCTCCCGATTTAAGAATTATATTTTGATTAACGAAATAAATTTAGTTAAATAATTTTTAAGGAAAAATAAATATTCAGGCAAAATTTAATATCTTAGTATGTGATTTCACCCATTATGCAATATTTATCTAGTTTATTTATTTGCAATTTGATTGATCGATCTTTGGCTGCCGAGTGACATTCCTTGAGATAAGCAATTATCCATGTAATATAAACCATGTATTGCTGTCTTATCTCTTGGTCAAAATAAATTTATCTCGCTTGCAGAATGTACTGCTATTTACGATACACCTCCTTTTAATTAAATTGAATGTAACGATGAAACAGTAGTGATTAACTCGTGTCAATTCGCACCTGTTATGTCTGAGGCGGTTTACATTAATGATGTGTCATCGGTGACCCGAAAACGTGATGGCTTGAATTTCCTATGTGATAAATATTTATATCGGTCCTACTGGAAATGTCAGATACTGAACGAATGTGATGATATCTGTAGACGACTGTCTTTACTAGCGCAATTGATTTTCTAGCGGTTTCGTTAAAGCCGATGTCTATGATGATGAATGGAATTCGGGGATTTAGTGACTGCTCGTGGAATTTTCTTATCAAGACTGGAAATTCAATTTGGAAGTGAACATATAGATCTAGTCTAGATTTCGTGTCGGGTTTAACGTACTTCTCTAAAGATTAACGAAAACAAATCTTCACGAGAGGTTGGCTCAAATGATGCTCTATGGTGCATTTTCGTGACTATAGTGGTAATGAACAATTACCAATATTCTATCTGTGTGATCGTTATGGTCGAAGACCTCGTGATGATAATTTAGTGCTGCTTTCAAGAATTTTCATCTGATGGATTTATGTAGATTGCAACTCAATGAAGGCCTTTCCCCTCCATGGAATTTTCCTCAACATTTACATCTCTACCACGGAGTTTCTCCACTTACCGAAGCACACCTGAGGACCACCGTCATCAGACCGCCACGATAGACAGATCGACTCATAATCATTATTATAAGAAAATGCGCATAAAAAGATGTATAAATATATCATTATAATTAAATTCTTTGATTGTCTAATAAACTCGTAATAATTATTTAAATTACCTGGCAACCATGGCATTTGGATTCCGAATATGATGCTCTTCATAACATTGTCATTCATATTTACACAATTCTCACCAAGATATAACGTAATCAACTGCGGTCATAATTTCTATGTATCTGATTCTGATTCTACTCAACATTTGACATCCTGCATATTCGTGAAATTTCCTCGATTGTCATGTAATCATCATTTTTGCATTTTCAGCTCATGAGTATTTCAGTTATTAAACCTCATTGCCATATTTTCGATTTCAGAGTATCATTTGCCATAATTTCGGTCCATAAGCATCATAACCGGAGTTCCCAGACAGCATCGTCACCAGTTCCGAGAAGAAGAAAAAGTCATAGTCGTTTTACATCAAAATAATTTATTGACTAAAAGGTTTATAAATGAAAATTTTCTACAGTTACCAATACATAAATCTAAATAAAAATAATCAGAAATTATTACTTGGATCTTTTACTAAATGATTCGAATACTATGAGACTAAACTGGATGCAAGAATTCCTGAAACGTTCGAAAATTATCGGTTGCTGAATTAACTTTCTTCCTGTGATAGATTATAATATGATCGGTTTCAGTGTCTTATGAGTTCTGTATCGCTGCTGAATAGTATATGTCCTTGATTTGAAATGAACTTAGTCCGCTGTAGTGAATTTTGTAGAGTTAATGTAATGATTTAGCGTCTGCATTATATACTATTTTTGGTCCAATCAGGGCTAAGCTGTGTTGTGTTTTGTTCATTTTTTATTATTTTCTATTTTTAAATTGTTTTTATTAGGTATTGTTATGTTTTTATTTTATTAATTTATTGTTTTATTTATTTCTTATATTCTGCATAACTTTTGTGGGTTTACCGCTAAATCTCAGGTGTGTAATCATCCGTTTTCAATTTTTTGTCTAATTTTTGTTAATATTTTATGTTCTGATTTAGTTTTCTCGTTTTCGGATTTGATTTTTTCTCAAATGTTATTAAATTATTTTTCTCTTTTATTGGTTGCTCGTAGTTGATATCCTATTTCTTATAACTATTTCTGTTTCTGATGAATTTTATTTTTATTTGTTTTGTTTTCATTCTATTGTTTAATTAGGTTTTTTCCTTACTGATTCTTTCGTTTTTCTCTGTTTTATAGTTTTAGTTTTTATTTAATTCGATTAATGTTAAATTTATTTGCTGAGTTGTTTTTATTCTAAATTTTTTTTTCTTTTTACATGCAATTTTTTCCTGCATCAAACTTAGTCTCACGTCCTTCCGACTCATTGATTCAGCCCAACATTAATAAATTAATTAAAAATTAACGTATATAGAAGAAACATGTATGTAAGGATGGCAAAGAATGAGACTAATACAAATACAATAATATAAAATCACCAAAAAGATATTAGAAAAATATAAATTAATTAAAAATAAATAAATAATTTAATAGGTATGTGGAAAGCTTGATCCATGTAGAGAACCCGATAAATGAATAAGAAAATAATGAGATTACGCCTTTCTTCGAAATCAATAAAGAAATTAGTTTTCCCAATGTTGAATTAGCTTAATAGAATCTTTGGTGATAGAGGTGAGAGGACGTCTTTCTTATTATCCTATTTTCAATAACATACAAATTACATAATTATTTTGTCGTTATATAATTGGTTTGCGAAAATTGTGGGGAAGAAACTAGAATAAAAAGCAAATAGAATAGTGGCCAATTGAATAATTTAATAATTTATTGTGTTGGGTGTCATTATTTTAATTTAACTAAAGAGCATGTTGAGTCAGAGTGTGATACCGACTTTACAATAAAAACCCAACATTTTAGTGAAAACTTTGAATTGAAAATATATAAGTAAAAATCGATTATTTGAAACTAAAAATAATTCAAGATTAAAATCAGAGGTAAATTTCAAAATTGTAATATTTGAAAATTTGGAAAAATAAAATTTGTGCATACCAGATTATTTTATAATTTGCGAAATAAAAAAAAACAATGACAGATATAATACTTAAAAAATTAAGTATCAAAATTATGAAACATTCATGTCCACAGACACTTTAGTGAAACACAGAGAAAGCAATGAGTATACAAGCTGTAAGAAACTCCAAGTAAATCAATAAGGAAGAGATAATGTTGAATTTGTAGACTTCATGGCTAACTATTACACATATGAATAAAGTCAAACTATTATGGTACAAAGATTACTATTATGGTGGGTTACATGTAAGCATACATTTTACCTCATTGTGCTGTTTCCAGCGTAACCCAGAGTACAAACAATATCTTACCGCTTGATACACGTTGTTGTCCTTCTTCGTCTTGGTTTAGTTGGCCGGACATTTTCTAAAACATATCGTATAACAGAAGCATCATTTACTTGGCATCATTTTACTTAAACATCATTTACTTAACGTCCCAACCATTTACTTGGGCTTCGGTTCGCCCAAGCCCCAGCACTCAATCCGATCTCCGGTCTACCCCCTTGCGAAAGAAAATTTAATTGACCTAGTTCACGACGATGAAAATATTGCACTTATCCCAGTTGCCACTTATAAAAGAAGCTTAAAATAATATAGCTCTCGACAAAGAAAAATCCTTTGCACTTACATCAATAATTAAAAAATTATTCTGTTACTACTATTGTTCAACCGAATATTTAATTAATTCGTAAATAATTTATTTTAAAAAAATATTTATTACTTATTGGTGATTTAAAATTGATTTTCAAATATTTGATTACTTTATTAAACAATGCTGTTAAATTCAACCGCACTGGGATGAAAAGTAGTAGTTCTTGATGTTATGCTCGAATTCTCTATTTTCCCTTGGTTGTGGTTGTTGTCAGCGGTGCAACCATCGTCTGTTTCTTTGGATAGGTAATTATCACTATCACTACTATTAATACTGTACCCCCTCTACTCTACCTACCACCAATTCAATAACATATCAAATTCAATTTTCGGTTGGAAGGTCATTAAAATAATGCGCGAAACTATAACATTCAATTTTCTATAATTGCCAGTGGAAAGGGTTATCATTAACCTCGAAAAAAAAATTCTTTCGTTGAGATTACAACTTAAAAGTGAGAATGATAAAAGCCGCAAAATGAAATAATTAATTCTTATTACGTTATTATTATTGTTATTATCATGTTAGTATGATGATATTATTATAATTATTGTGGTGATTATGATAGTTATTATTTTTTACTGTTATTATCAATAACTAGTCTACTATTGGGATTTGCACTGAGTATCACAAAGCTTGTAATGTTTATATTATTCAAATGTTAGACATCCGCAAATAAATATTTTACACCAATAAACAAATTATTATTATTACCAGTAGTTTTATTATTCTTCGTATTGTATTACATCATTACTGTTGATTGTTCACACTGAAATTTCGTAACAAATTGAGAACACAACACGAGCAGTGATCGAATTTAATTAAAAAGACAGTCACACATAATTAGGAAGTAGATATAAACTTTTCTGTTAAATACGTTATGCCCAAACTTATAGCAGTTATAATTTTAATTGTTATTATTATCATATAATTGATTATTATTGTTGCTGTTAGTATTATTTTTATTATGTCATTAATACTATGTTATTATTGTTAAGATTATTATTATAATAATTAGTGTTTTCATTATCAAGTAGAATTATTTAGAGGAGTACAGAAATTTTGGGGGTTCAACAAGAGAGATACAAAAATGAGGTGAAAATAAATAAAAACATAAAATTTACAATAATAATTTAAAGTATAAAAATATTAATTAAAAATCAAAAAAAAATTAATATTAATATTTTCTGGGGGAAACTGTTATGAGCGTATGCTGAATGATGGGATGTGTTCAAATATAAATAAATTAAATCAGTTGGAGGTCCCTAGAAGGAATTAATTACAAAAAACTAAAATTAAGTAAAAATTAATTAGCTAGTGGGAAACAAGACCTGATGGAGAACCCGAGCGGTGTGAGAGATTAAATGAGAGATCAATCAAATTAGTAGGGGGAATTGAATCAGCCGTCTACTAATTAAATTATGACAAGCCATCAAAAGAGACGAGCAAATTCTTTAAACTAATTATAGCGGTAAGAGGAAGCCCGGGGAAAATGGATCCAAAATAATTTGACAAGGTAAAATCAAATTACGAGATGAATATAAAAATGACCGGTAAGTACACCTAATTGTCAGTAGGTCGAAGAAACGTAAAAGAAGAAGTTAGCGAGAGTAAACGAACGAAAATTGAACTTACTGATAACTGAATATTTTCAAATCGAGCGTACAGAAAGGGACATCTCACGTTGGAAGATTAGTCCCTGCGCAAGGTTCATATTGGTATTGAAAGGTGCAGAGCAAAAGAGTTGTTTAAGGTTGTGGTTGTTTCATTAAAAAGTGTAGTCGATAAAAGTGTGATTGCATTAGTCTCGAATAAAGATTATTGTGTTGGGTTGTTTAATTTAATTTCAAAAAGAACACAAAGGAGTCAGACCGTGATACCGACTTGCACAAAATACCCAACAAGTTCGTTGAAAATGTTTTTATTGATTTTTATTTTTTTCATCTAGTGTTCTTACTTTTGCGTGTACTGGGTTTTCGTTTGTCAGTATTGTGTGTACAGTAGTTTGTTCTGAATTCTCATAGAATTGGAATGATCCCATTAGTTTTTTGTATCGTTCTAGTATTTTGCTGATTCTTGGTGTAAATATATCTGGATTAGTTTTTATTTTGTGTTTCAGGTTACGACACCTATGTCAATTTTTGGTTTCTCTTTATTGATCGTGTTGTGTTGTGATGTTGTTGTATTAGTATTTTCTAATATTTGTTTGTTTTTGCAATCCACTAGGTTGTATTTCGTTAGAAAGTCTGCTCCTATTATTGCTTGTTGAACGTCAGATATTGTGAATGTTCAGTTTAATTTTTTTTATTTATATTCAGATTTAGTGTTTATTGCCCGAATGTTTTAATACTTGTTACGTTAGCTGTTAACGGTTTTACTGTATTATTTGTATGTTTGTATATGAAGTGGGGCAATAATGAGATCACCGAACTGGTGTCATTAGGGTATTGTGTGGACCCGGGAACAAAGACATATGACGTCATACCCCCTACCCCCCGGGGAGGGGTTTTTTTTTAAATTTTTTTTTAAAAATTTTTTTTTTAAATTTAAAAAAATATATATATTACGTTGCGGTATTTTAAAATTTATATTACGTTGCGGTATTTTAAAATTTATTATATTTTAATTATTAAATATATTACGTTGCGGTATTTTAAAAACTGATTTTGACGGTTAAGTTGATAAAATAAAATTATTATTACACACAATATAGTCTATCCGACAAAATATTCTGTTCCCCTATGGTCACACACACAATGTATAAAAATATTATTAGTGTCCACACACGCAACAAGTTAGTGTTCTCATCGATAGCTATTGATATATTATTAATCTATATACTCCGAGTCTATCCGACAAAATATTCTGTCCCTCTATGGGTACTGCTCACAAGGGTACTGGTCACTCTCAAACAACTCGCAAGGGTACAATGATATTATTAAACAATGTAATAAAACACATATTTTCTAAATTTATTATTAGTATTATTATTATTATTATTATTATTATATAATTTCTATCACAAATCATGGTTAACAAAAAACATAGTCGAATATTATAAAATTAAGGTATTGTGTTAGCACACACTCGTTATAATAATTAGCAATATAGTTTTTATGGTGTATCAAATCAAAACCTTTCTTTTACATTTATAGTCTATCAACCAATCAAAATCATATGGTATTAGTATAAATAAAACATTATATTTTAAATTATTTTAGAAATGTCGCAACCAAATTTTATGGAAAATGTTCTAAACGGAATTGTCACCGCGAATATAGTCGACAGCCTCAATTTCCTGATCAATCGAACTGAACAAATCATTGAAGGTGAACATATCGATTATCAGCAGATGATGGAGATGGAATCCCTGAAAACCAAGAAGTATTACTTCAATAGAATATTTCAGTGTCTTTTCGATGAAGACATGAAATGGACAAGGATAATTGTAGGATTCACCTACATGAAGATAATCATTGCAAAAGGTCAACATGACTCAGAACATTATTATCAGTGGTCTTTAGAAGTAAGATTTCTTTTATAATCTATATTTTAATAATATTCATTTCTAGATAATCAAGTACAAGTTTACCCCATGGATAGAAGCCAATGGCGGATGGGGTGTATTAAATAAACTGGCCTGCAATTTTAAAGAAACTGATGAAATCAAAAGAAAAATGAAAAACTATATAAAACTTACAACTGGAGTTGTTATAATGTATATTTTCTGTAGATACGCGGAGGTACGAAATTTTTACCGCGCAGTTGGAGGGTTTACTGTATATGAATAAAAATTAATGTTATTGTTTTTAATAGTATATTTAAATGAAAATAATTCAATTTTAAAATTTATTAACACATTCGCAGTCGTCATCTCCACATTTCATTATATTTTCAACGACATGATCAATACAATCATTCGTAATATTATCTTTAGGTTCCTCTATAGGTTCATAGATTTCGTCATCAATCTCTTGAGTATCGTTTTCTTCATGATCGTCAAATCCTGAATCTTGACTCTCAACTACCCAGCCGATATTTAATGCATTTGTAACAGATAATATATCCTCAATTTTTACACCAGCTATTTCAGCTAATTTTTCCAACAAAAAGTTGATTAATAATTCTAAATAATAAATAATTTGGAAATTAATTAATCATGTTAACCTTTTTCTGTAGTCATTAATAACACTTTAAAACTATATTATAAGTTTGTTTATAGATTTTCTTTGTTAAATTTGCATGTCATTTGCATTAATGTTGCAATTAATAAAGAGAAAAAACAAATATGACTAATACATTTATTAAATATAACATTAAAATAGTTGTGAAAGTCTAGCAGACATAATTTTCCAAAATGGAGAATACACATCATTATTATCAACTTTATATCCTTGGATTGCAATTGTTATATACCAATTTTCGTTTTCTTTGAAACCGATTTCATCAAAGGAATCATAAAATCTTGCATATCTGTTGTTGAATCAGGCATGTTGATTACAAGATAGATTCGTATTCAACCGTTTGAAAACCTCATCAATAGATTTAACATCTAACATTGAAAGCGTGCCGGATAAGAATTGAAATTTAGTTGGAATTAGCTTGATCGGTGACGCCAATTTCATATTGATTTCTTCTTTTAAAAAATACATTTTGTAGTTGTGGAACATTTGAACAGGTTGTACAAGTTCTGGAACAACTTTTGGCTTTTCAGTGCTTGAAATTTTCTTTGTCATCGTAAATAATGATTAAAATGAAATGGTACAGGGTTTTTATACCTATGACTATTGTTTATCAACCAATCAGATTGCTGCATGTCTTTGTTTAAATTGCATGTCATTTGCATTAATGTTGCATTAATGTTTTTATTATAAATATTGTTTTTTATTATTATTTCTAATATTACTATTATTACTTATATTATTTCTATTACTATTATTATAATTTCTATTTCTATTATTTCGATTTACAAAAACAAAACAATTCAACATAAAAATTTATTTTGATACAATCTGACTCGAGTGGTGATTTCTCAGAGTCTTCACCAAACACCATTCAACATATTGTTGATAACGGAAATTGCAACAGCTACATCCGAAAATGCAAGGAGCCTCTGGTTTCATTTCTTTCATCCCCATTCCTATCTTGATATCCCATAGAAAGGTGTTTATTATATCGAATATCCAGATTCGTGTTTGGTTGTATACCAAATCCGGAATGATAGCTGGATCTCTATCTTGTAGAATTTCATTTAATTCTGGATAATAGAAGCATAATCTTTGCAGGATAATTGATTGATATTCATCTGTAAAAAATATATATATTAATGTAATAATAAAAATTTGAAATTACCATAATTTGCATGCTCTTTCATTGAGGTGATTGCGGAACTTTGTATGTTGTACATTTTTGTTGAATAAATGACAACTAAACCGAAAACATTTTGTTATAAATAATCATCAGCCAATTAGATTTCGACCAATCAGAATCATGCATTTTAATTGCATTGAATTTGCAATGATAAATAATTAATTAAGTGATAATAAAAAATCTAAAAATTCATTTCCTTCAATTATTGATTTAATTTCAGATATGATATTATCAACTATACATTTGTAATCAATATTTTTTATTCCAAGAATTACTATCTTACCGCTAGCGAATATATTTACACACATAGGGTTATATTTTATATATCTCAAAGCTGGAAATAATTCTGGTTCGTAAACACATGGTATTAATTTAGCCAATTCATTTAAATTACAAGAAAAACCTATATCGGAAGTTACGGTTATCGATTGTATTTCTAAATCATAAACATTATATTCACTAGCTTTGATCATTTCCTTACACCCCATAATTCTACATTTACCAGTTTTGAAATATATTATTGGATATTTTTTACTTCTATTGATAAGTTGTTGTGGTTTCCCCATTGGAAATACCATTTTTGATACATCAGCTTTTGCCCTGTAATTTATATTTGAAAGCATTTTAATGAAATAATTATAAAAACTCTGTTATATATATATATATATATATAGTTATTTTAAAAAGGAGTTCATTTAAATTATCAATATAAACAATAATTATATAGTTTAAATTTAAAAAATGGAATTACGAAATGATGCAGTATACCAAATCGTTGGTCCCAGTGGTAGTGGAAAAACATTATTTGTTTGTAAATTACTAAAATCTAATTTGTTCAAAACAAAATTCAACAATATTTATTGGCATAGGGGCGCCGATGAAGAACATGGATTGACACAATCAAGTTTCTGTCAATTGAAAAACATGAAAATAGTAAAGGGTTTTGATAAAAACTGGTCAAGTCGTTTGAAGAAAGATGATGTCATCATTATTGATGATTTGTATCAAGAAGCCAATAAAGAAAAGGATTTTAATAATTTATTCACAAAAATCAGCAGACATGTTGGTGTAACAGTTATTTTCATAACACAAAATCTATTTCATCAAGGTGGTGCACATCGAACACGTAATTTAAATGTACAATATCTAGTTATTTTCAAGAATCCTAGAGATGCAACTGTCATCGATTTTCTTGGACGACAAGCATACCCTAATAACCGTAATTTTCTTATCAATGCATTTCAAGATGCTACGAAAATACCTCATGGGTATATATTTCTCGATTTCACACAACAATGTCCTGATGATATACGCGTAAAAACAGATATTTTCAACCCAAAAGGTGCCATTGTTTATAAACAAAGTTCAAAACAAATTTGAAAACACATAAATCATGTTTTCAAAAACAAGGATATCGAGTAAAAAACAACCAAAAGTTCCACCAACAACTAGTTATACTCCATCTAAAGAACTTATTACAGAAAATTTTCCTGCAATGAATCTTATTTCGAAAAATCCTAAACCTAAACCTAAAAGTAAAACCACTAAGAAAGTAAAAGTTGTTAAAAATCATCGGAGTTTCCCGTTTTTCAATACATTGTTAAAAGCACCCAGTATGAAAAGAAACAGTATTTTGCAATCTTTTCCAAATTATGTTGTCGATGATTTACTCGATATTATACTTAAAGTAGTCAAAGGCAAGATTAAAATCAGTAAATCTAAAAAGCAATTATTGAGTAAACATAGGAAACCTTTGCTATCATTAGTAAATAATAAAAATCGTCAACAAATGAGAAAAATTATATATAAACAACAAGGGGGATTTATCGGTGCATTGATACCTTTAGCAATATCATTATTAGGTGGAATAATAGGAAGTCGATCATAAACAATGGGTGCTAATCCTTCATTACCAGACATTAAATTTAATATTAAATCTTCTTGTTGTAATGGAGAAGATTTGGACGAACCCCGAAGACGAAGCCGGTTTCGGTGGAGTGGCAAAATTAAACAAAAGAGTTCCGAATTCGAAAAAGGAAACCCAGAAGTGGTTATCAGACCAGCTTGCGTACAGTTTGAACAAACCAATGCAGAAACGATTCCCAACAAGAGTATATAAAACATATGGAATAAACGATTTATGGCAAATGGATTTGATGGAGATGATACCCTATTCGAAAATTAACAATGGGTATAAATATATTTTAACATGTATTGATGTATTCAGTCGGTTTGCCCGAGCAATACCCGTCAAGGCAAAATCTGCAGATGAAATGTCTAAAGCTGTTAATGATTTATTTAAAGATGGACATCCTAATAACTTGCAAACAGATTTAGGTATTATTAATATTATTATTATTATTATTATTATTATTATTATTATTATTATTATTATTATTATTATTATTATTATTATTATTATTATTATTATTATTATTATTATTATTATTATTATTATTATTATTATTATTATTATTATTATTATTATTATTATTATTATTTTAGGTAAAGAATTCTACAACAGTAAAGTCAAGCAAATCCTCGATAAACTGAAAATAAATCACTACTCGGTACATTCTCAATACAAAGCTGCCCATGTTGAAAGATTTAATCGAACATTGAGAGATAGATTAAAGAAATTGTTCGTGCATCAAGGTAATAAAAAATGGGTAAATGTTTTACCGAAAATAATAAAAAGTTATAATCATTCATCACATCGAGGACTTAATGGATTGAGACCGGTTGATATTACATCAAAAACAATCTATTCTAAGAAATCTGTAAAAATTGCAAAACCTAAATATAAAGTCGGTGACCATGTTAGAATTAGTAAAATTAGTGCATCACCATTTATTAAAAATTTCGATACAAATTGGAGTGATTAAGTCTTTTTAATTTCAAAAATAAATACTAGTCAGAATCCTGTAATGTATGTCATCAGTGATTATGATAACAATATTGTACAAGGAAAGTTTTATGAGCAAGAATTACAAGTTATTCCTCCCCCAAAAGTATTTAGAATTCAAAAGATATTGAAAACTAAAAAGGTCGGCAAGGATAAACAATTCTATGTCAAATGGCATGGTTATCAAAACCCATCATGGATATCAGAAAAGGATCTAGTAAAGTAAATTTTTATACTATTTTACCAAGCAATAGTTGCCCGCTTATTCATCCAGATAATCAAGCCAGTAAATTCATGGTCAATCTCCAGAATCCGATTTCTTTAAATGGTGACTGGGAAGTTGCACTGCAAGATTTTACATTCGTGTACAATACATTCCCATTTTATAGTCAATGTAAGATTGATTTCAAAAGGAATGCTATGAAAACATGTAGCGGTATCTTTATTATCAGTAATTATGATAAAACATATCATATTCCAAATCAAATATTAGATCAGCACTGCTCTATGTTTTACAAGGATGGATTAAATATCAGTTGTGATTTTAAACCATTTACAATAACATTCGAATATATTGAAGATGCCAAACGATTGGGTTGCAATAAGTTGAAAAATGAAATTATGGAAACAGAATATTTATTACGCTTTAATCTATTTGAAGCAAACAGTGTAATGAGAGAAGAAATCAAAATATCAGTATCGTATAATAATGAAGTTGAAGAATCATTCACCTTTGCTGACGAATTATATATTGATAAACTTGATGTGTTACTTAAATATTTAAAGTACAATTGTTCACACATATTTAAAAGTTTGGACATTGTGAAAGATTTGATGTTTACCTTCAGTTTGAATGATGATATTTGCGAAGTTACATTTGATAAAAATTTGACAAATACACTTGGATTAGAGAAACAGCAATATCGGGAAAAATCGGCTGGTATACGTAAACCAAGAATACTTGAACATCATCAACAAATGTTCATATATACTAATATTATTGAGCCTATAATTGTTGGTGATTCCAGTGTTCCTCTTTTGAAATCGGTATGGATTGGAAAATATGAACATGATGAAGTTGTCAATATAAATATAGATAATCCCATGTATTTACCAATAGCAAGCTCATGTATAAACAATCATCTGCTGATAATCGATATGTTCACCTTCAATGATTTGTTCAGTTCGATTGATCAGGAAATTGAGGCTGTCGACTATATTCGCGGTGACAATTCCGTTTAGAACATTTTCCATAAAATTTTGTTGCGACATTTCTAAAATAGTTTAAAATATAATGTTTTATTTATACTAATACCATATTATTCTGATTGGTTGATAGACTATAAATGTAAAAGAAAGGTTTTGATTTGATACACCATAAAAACTATATTGCTAATTATTATAACGAGTGTGTGCTAACACAATACTATAAATTTTATAATATTCGACTATGTTTTTAGTTAACCATGATTTGTGATAGAAATTATATAATTATAATAATAATAATAATAATAATAATAATAATAATAATAATAATAATAATAATAATAATAATAATAATAATAATAATAATAATAATACTAATAATAATAATAATAATAATAATAATAATAATAATAATAATAATGTGTTTTATTACATTGTTTAATAATACCCTTGCGAGTTGTTGAGCGTGACCAGTACCCATTGTGAGCAGTACCCATAGGGGGACAGAATATTTTGTCGGATAGATTCGGAGTATATAGATTAATAATAATAATAATAATAATAATAATAATAATAATAATATATCAATAGTTATCGATGAGAACACTAACTTGTTGCGTGTGTGGACACTAATAATATTTTTATACATTGTGTGTGTGTGTGACCATAGGGACAGAATATCTTGTAGGATAGACTATATTGTGTGTAATAATAATTTTATTTTATCAACTTAACCGTCAAAATCAGTTTTTAAAATACCGCAACGTAATATATTTAATAATTAAAATATAATAAATTTTCAAATACCGCAACGTAATATAAATTTTAAAATACCGCAACGTAATATAAATTTTAAAATACCGCAACGTAATATATATTTTTTTTTTTAAATTTTAAAAAAATTTTAAAAAAAAATTTTAAAAAAAAATTTTAAAAAAAAATTTTAAAAAAAACTTTAAAAAAAATTTAAAAAAAAAATTTTTAAAAAAAATTTTAAAAAAAAAAATTTTAAAAAAAAATTTTTAAAAAATACCCCTCTTCCCCCGGGGTGGGGGGTAGGGGGTAAGACGTCATATGTCTTTGTGACGTCATCGATGACGTCATATGTCTTTGTTCCCGGGTCCACACAATATCCTACTGGTGTCTATAAAAATTCTGTGTTTTTTGTATGCAAGCAAAATGTGTTATTTTTGTCACCTAATGTGGGTGCAATCATTGGTGATTTTTTTAGTTTTCCTGCTCTATCTTGTGATAATGGCAGGGTTTTACGCATTTGTATGCTTTATCTCCGAATTTCTTATGGAAATATCAATAGTTTTTGTTTAAAAAATCGTTTCTTGATTTCCTTTTTGGGCTGTTGTTTCGGTAGTTGTTGCATCGGTCATGGGGAATTTGGTCGGTTTCTGTAGTGTAGATTGTCTGCGGCTGCCTGTGTTTGCCTGTTGTTTCCCTCTGATGATTGGTTGTAGTTTTGTCTATTGTATATTTTCCCATTTGTATACCATTTCCCAGAAAAAAGTAAATTTTTACCAATTAAAAGTAAATTTTTACCAATTAAAAGTAAATTTTTCCCAATTAAAAGTAAATTTTAAATTGCAACCATAAATAACATAAATTAATTTAAAATTTAAAAAAATAATTATTTTTATAGTATGTTTTTAAATTGAAAATGTGTTTTAATATTATGTTTAATATTAAAGTTTTTAAAACCATAATGGAAGAAGAAAATTTAACAGACAGACATGATTCATTTTTTGACTCTGCTAACACAGAAAATACAACCAGCAAAAAAAAATATTCGAGTATCTCTAACGATAGCCGTAAAGTCCTTATTAAAATGGTATGCGAACAAGGCTCGGATATTGGTGTTGCTGCAAAGTCGGTTGGTATTAAGTATAATACAGCTTGGAAAATCATATCAGAATATGAGCGAAGCGGCAAAGAAATTAAAAAACAAAAGTTAGGACGGGAAAAATCAGTTCTTACACCTCAAATAATTTGTAAAATTGAGGAAATAGTGGAAGAATATCCAGAGTTTACAATCTTGCAAATTCAAGCTAAGCTGAGAAATGATTTGGAGTCGGTCAACATTTCAAAAAGCTCTGTGGATCGATGTCTAAATCAGCTACAAATTACGATGAAAAAGGTTCATCGTGAGTTGGATCGAGTAAATGCTACAATTTCAATTGAAAAGCGTAGGGAATATGCAATTTGGTTCAACGAGGCATATGGTGTTGATCACAACAAAATTGTTTTCATTGATGAGTCGTCGTTCAATTTGCATTTAAAAAGAACCATGGCGAGATCAAAAGTTGGTAATAGGGCAAATATTGTAATTCCCACTGTGAGAGGTAGATCTGTGAGTATGCTTGCAAGTATGGGCATAAATGGTATGCATTACCACAAAGTAATTACTAATTCAACTGTAACAGGTAACATTTTCTCAATATACATTGAAGAATTGTGTAGTCAATTGAAAAATGTGAAAAAGATGGATAATATTTGCTTAATTCTTGACAACGCAAGAATTCATAAACCGTGTGATCTCGCAAGAATTGTGGCTTCTTTTGGATATACTTATCATTTTCTCTCACCATATTCCTACATGCTTAATCCGATTGAATCCGCTTTTTCGAAAATAAAAAGTATTGTGCGTGGAATGTTAAGGACAGAAAATGTTGGAAATCTATCTCAAATGATTACTAATGCATCAACACAAGTGACTTCTGATGATGCAGCAGGGTTTTTTAGGCTAATGTCTAGAAATATAACAAATGCAGCTGCAGGTTTGCCTTACCATCACGTGTAAATAAAATTTAATGCTTACTTATGAACCTTGTAATAATATTTGTTTAATTATATTTACTTGTTATAATAAATAATTTTTGTTTAAATTACTATACTTTTAAATGGGAAAAATTTACTTTTAAATGGGAAAAATTTACTTTTCAATGGTAAAAATTTACTTTTCTCTGGGAAATGGTATATACGTCTGTAGTTTACTGTGAATTGAAATTTTGTCTGTTGCATTTCTTTTTTATTTCCACTAGTTCTGATTTTATTTGTCGGTTTTCGACAATTATTTCATCGAATTTGCTAATTAATGTGTTTATGAGTTTTTTTGATATTTTGTTTGATTCGGTATGTTTTTGTTTGTCTGGTTGTTGTAGTTAGTTTTGTTTCTGTTATAGTTTTGAGTACTACAAATTGTAGGATATATTTTCTCGTTGATTTTGTTTATTATGTCAGCAAGCGTTTTGACATCCCGTTACCACTATCGGCTAGAATGCATTTGATTTCCGGTGGCATCGCACACATAAGAAAATTCTTTCACTAATTCATTTGAGCCGCAGTTTGTTATATTTGGTTGTAAATACTCCAATTTTTGTTTCAATTGTCGTAGGAAATCTGTGTGTTTGTTGTCCCCAAACTGCGTATTGTTAAGGCATGATTCAAGCATTTGCCTTCTGTTGACTTTGTTGTTGTTAGTGAGGATATTGACAGTTTTGCGAAATGGCCGTCGTCCTCTGAAATCTCATTTTTGTTACTATGGAGTGCTGCTACTATATTAGAGCATAGATCTTTTGTTGATTTGACTCGGATATCGTTAAGGTTAGTTTCGCAAATTCTAACCATTTTTGTGGTGTTCCGTTATCGTAGGTAGAGTAGTTGGGGATATTGTTCTGGTGTTGATTACTGAGTTTATGGTGTATATGTTGTCGGTGCTCGTATTTGGGTTATAATAATAGTTAATGTTATCCGTTGAGTGAGCGTTTCCGTTGTTGTTGGGTATCTGGGCAGTGTTTGTTGGGTTTTGTTGATTTGATGCCATTTATTTGTTTTGTTGATGTTATTTTTGTTGTTGGTGTGAACAAATTGAGATTGAATGAAGAATATGGTCTACTGTGTTCGACCAAAAGTGTCACGAGCCTTTATAGTTCTATAATAAATATGCTAAAAGGTTTCGTGATTGAAGAACCAAGTTTGAATGTGAGTGTGTTGTTTTGTGCTTGACTTCTGACACCAATTTTTATGTTTATTATCTATTTGATTTATTGTACTAGTAAAGATTGTTATGATATTGTAGTAGTGCTTTGTAGGACCCAGCCTAGTCACCTTTAAATAAAAAGAACTGTCTTGTGACAGCTGGGGTGCTTGTGTGTAGATAGTTATGATGCAACAATAATAATAATTTTAACAGTTTTATAAACAAAAAAATTAATACATTATATAGTTCTATCTGTAAATGTTCAAAGACAGAACTATATTCTGATATTCAGTCATTAGTTAAAATCGAATAATTGAAAGTCGTTGGATTTAGTGATTGTCGTTGTTTGAGAGATGGGGTTTCCGAACGTAACACGGAATGTATTAGATCTATCGATGCTTGTGAAGTCGATTGACTATATTTGTATCTGTACCTAATAATTCAATCGTTGTTAGAGTGGCGGAATAACCGATTGTAGATTTGTATTTGGTAATTTGATTATTGCTTGAGGAGTAGAATATCCAAGAGAATATCCGGATTTATCAATTAGATTGTCGTTTGAGGATTACGGAGACAAAATGTAGATCGAGATTTAGTAATTGTCTGAAAACAAGTTGTTCAGCTGAGTTTGCAATCGATACACCAAACACGACTGAGATACATTCTCAATAGTGGTGATTGGCGTGTAAAGCAATTCACTCAACAATTTATTTACCAATTAATCATCTTTATCAATTTATCATTTACTGAATTGCTCATCATGAATGTATTTTGGAAATTTATTTTAGCCAATTTAGAAATGGCTTTCAGGTAAGATATTTAATTTTAAGCACATTTTAAGGCTTGAATTTTGATCCATAGTCAACAGTATAATTATAAATTATTTTTAATTAATTTTCAGGGAGTTTTAGAATTTTATGACATTTATTTTTAAGTATTTTGGAATTATTTCGAAAAAATGTGAGTCAGATATATTTTTTAATTATAATTAAATAAATCAATCACCAAAAATATGTATTTTTCTAAAACATTTTGGGAAAAAACGCAGAATATGAGTAAAATAATTTTTTTAATTTTTGTAATCTTTTTTTCTGAGCTCAATATGTAGGACTTCTTTCTAGAAATCAAATCTGGATTGAAAAGACATTGAACCAACTTCATCTGCTCTTGATATTTTCATTAAAAATATATTTTTTTAAATTTTCAGCGATCTTTTTTTTTCTAAAAATTCTCTAAAATAAAGTTATTATAGAAACGTATCTCAGCGGTGTATTTCTACGAATCAAAAGTTTGTATGTGTTTTTTTAGTATGTGTTGCGCTTGTGTGCAGTTTTTAATTTTTCTTCCACTTTTCAGATTTCTATTGTACAAGATGTATCTCACTGAACTATAAATGAGAACATCAACGTGAAATCAAAGTAAGTATGTATATTGCCCCAGAATTATGGATTCCAATTCAGCTGTAATGCGTGTTCTTTCTTAATTGCTTAATTATGCAGAATATTCCAGGATGATTTTTTTCCAATCAATATTTGCCATCTTCTGCACCAACCCTCTACTTTGTTTTGAGTTTTTGGTATGCCGTTTATTTCATTGTCATATACAGATCAAAGCTGAGGCTGAAAAGTGGTGGAACTCTCTATTATCTTCGATATATATGTTCCTTAATCGGCAATTCACATAATTTTCTTCGAACCACATCACAACTTCTTCATCAGTAAGGAGTAATATATTTTTTAATTCTCCAAATGCTTCTGGAATTTTCCCATTAGGAAGAAACGCTAGTGACAAAATTTGTCACATTAAAAGATAGAAGTTTTCATCTTGTCCATATAACACAGAAAATCCACAGTTTTTTTAAATTTAATCCATATAACAATTTATTTGTTATTAAAATAAAACATGTTTTTTTGTTTGCTTTTGTTCATGTCGGCTTTTTGTCTACGTCAGCCTTTTATCTATGTCGGCATTTTTCCGGATCCCGATTTTCATGTAGTTACTGTATATACTGTATATACTGTATATATATACTGTATATAAGGTTAGTCAAAGTTATCAACTACTAACTTAACAAAATCAGAGTTACTTTGCTGATTAAAAGTTTTTCCAAAAAATTCTGATTTTTGTTATATCATTCATTCTTTAGGATCGTGACCGAATTAAAACTCATGTGAATGTTTAATAGTCATACTCCATGTATATTTCACAATAAACATCCATCTTTTTTGTTGATACACCAAAGCGCATTTAATTATCATAAATGAGACATTCATTTAGCTATGTCAAATAAGCTTTGTTTTGGATTTTAGTTAATTTTAAGATTTTTTTAAAATAATGCATAAAGAAGTAAGATATTTATTTATTTATTATAATATATATTAAATTTTTCATAGTTCACCTAAAATATCAAGTATTTAGGGAAGAATCTTTAATATGATTATTTGAAATTATTATGATCTGGTTTTCGAAGTTCCTCGTTAACTGCTTGGGATATTGCAGTAAATCATTCATTGAAGGTAAATCTGTCTGGTAAATCCATCAACCGAAGAAACTTTAGTCCTTACCCCATTTTTAATTTTGCTCAACACTTTCGATGGGGTTCAAAAATGGATTATATGGCAACTTTTCTATTTGAATAGTCAATGAAGATATATTATTGTAAATGGATTAGCTCATCTTTGAAAATTGAGACCTCGATTTGTTGGTATATTGTTATAAATTCTATTGTCTACTCGTGATCTACCGAAGCTCTTGTTCGTCCATCTATTGAAGAGCATTCATCTATGAATTTCTTGAAATGAAATAGTCGATTCTGATGAAGTTTCTGACATATTCTTGTATATTTTTTTATAATTAATTAATTTTAAATGGAAAATTTTTAGCTAATTGAATGTCCCCATCATAAATCAATGTCCTATAGTGTGTATTTTTTATTATAGAACTGTGTTTGTATGTATTTATTTTTCTTCCAACAGCGATTTTTTCTATCTTTCTATAGTGTAAGAGCTAATTTAATGTCACCTAGCTAATTCAATGTCCCTTCTGGCTATGACACACATACATTTATTATAAGTAAGTTAATATTTATATTATTAAATATGCAAATCAATGGCCATTTGATGATAATCAATTGCCGGTTGATGTAACTCTAATAAAATTAAATTTATTTGTTTTAATATTCTTATATAATTTACTACTTTATATACTAAAGTATATTTTATAATGTTTACAGCATTATATATATAAAGTTTTAGTGATAAGTTAGTCATTTTCAAAATTATGTCGAGTTTATCACAAAGTGTAAACGTGACCAATGAAGGGTTGTCTAAAAATGATGGATTAATATTGTCAAGGGCTGACAAAGCTAAAAAATTTAGATTCGTTGCCAAACACAAAATTGAAGAAAGGAAAGCTAAGTTAATACTTCTACAACAACAGAAAGCACAATTTACAACCAACTTAAATAATGTTGTGTATGAAAACGCTCTACTTGAAAATGAGTCTCAATTTCTAATAAATGTGTTCCATAATCACATTTACATTTTGGAATTTATTAATAAATATGGAATTACGACATTCAAAATGAAGTCAAACAAAGCTTTAATTGGAATTATGAATAATGCGCAAGCACTTAATGAAAATTATGGTGTGTTTCGAAGTCCTTTATATTCTGAATCAATAAATGAGTTGGATAAATATCTTGACAGTCTTTTGAGTCTAGATTCTGATAAAAACGATCAATCATCTGTATCTGACATGTTTTTAGATCTTAATCTCGATTAAAAATTTATTGATTTTTGTAATTACATTTTTTTGTAAATGTTATTATTTTATTAAGTCATAAAAATGAATTCCAAATTAAGAATTTATTGATATTGGATAATTTCCATCTCACTGAATAAGGACAAATCTGAAATGCTAAATTCGTCATCCTCCATTATGTCAGCTTCTGGTGCAAAGAAAAGATCCAAAAATCGTTCAGGCTCGTCATCCACATAAAAACCTTGAACTTCAGGTCTGACATTTAAGCTCTGCTCGTGAGTTACCATAGTTTTGATTTTTAAATTTGGAACATTGTATTTCTTAATAAATTCTAAAATATTTGATTGATTATCGAAAACATTTTGCAAAAATTGGTTTTCTATTTGAAGTTTGAAGTTTAAATTACTTAAACAATTATTTTCATTTTTATAATTTTCTATATCCTTCTTTAGTTGGCGTAATTTAATTTTCCTTTCTTCATCTTTCCTTTTAGTTTTGGCTCGATCAAGTCTAGATTTCTCAGCAGCATTCATCTTTCTATCACCTCTTTGAGACAAATCGTCTTCATTGTTAAATGCACTAGTTGATGAACTGAACACAGACATTGGTTGATTTGCCTGATCTTAAGTTTAAAATAATTTAAAAATTAATTATTTAACATATTTCCATTAATATATAAGGTGCTTAGAATTTGTATATTTTTAATAAAAATGATTACATTAAGTAAATATCATATTTTATAATAAACAAATAATTCTAATATTATTAAATTAAAAATAATTATATACTACAAATGACAAATTTAAACATACTAAAATAAATAACTTTTTGGTTAAAATTTAGCATTTCAATATTCAAATGTTTATTTGATGTACGTTTGTGAATAATTTTTTTTTAATTTACAAACAGGTCTTTCAGAACCCCGAGAAGCAGCGGGAATAGGCACATTCAAGTACGTGCTTGAATATATAGTACATATATAGCAGTGTTTCCCGTGATGGGGTATCGCGCCTCAGATGTGAGACACGTCAGCAATTATCAACTATTCCTCATGACTAAATATAACAAAGTGCATATATCCATTTTATCGACCGTAATTTTTGCATACTGGCAATACTGATTACTGAAGTTTAACATCTACTTCGTTTTGACTACACACGTGACCAAGGCCTGTATAATAATATTATTGTTTTATTTTTACATTTTTTAATTCTTAACCATTGTTGGCACTAAGGGGGTGTGTCATTTAAATGTTCTATGGTTGTTCAAATGGATTTGACATCGATCTTTCCTAAACACCTTCATAATTATCTTACTTTAAACAATCTGATTAACCGTGGCAACAACCATATTGCTAATGTACACAGTGGTTGAAAATCAATGAGCAGGTGAGCTCTACTGCTAAAACTACTCATTGTGTTTTCATTTTCGTTTCCTGGACTGCCGATGGAAGGTCTTACGTCACTTTTCATTTTTTATTCCTTTTTTTTACTATTGTCCTTCCTTATTCGATTAGTTATGGTCCTCATTAAAAATCTGGAAAGTGAACAACATTAACAAATCTATTTTCTGCATAAACTACAAGTGTCAATCGTAGTCTTGAGGCTAGTAACGAAATTTCATTACTCCGCGCTAAATGTGGAAAAAACATTCTATAGGAGAAAATCTAATCAATCCATCAATATTAGCATTACATAAATAAAGTATTCTAAAACAAGATGACAAAAAAACTGTTTGCTAAAGAATGAACGAATTGAATGAAAATGTTGAAAAGCTGAAAATAAGAAACTTTTCACTACAAATGGATGAGAGGCAAAGAAGCCGTGTTACCAGCTTACGTAAGTGTAGTGTATTGTTATTTTTATTATAATAATTTATAGTAAATATGACAAATATCACGGTTAATAAAATAAAAAATTTATTAATTATAAATTTTTGAGGTAGAAGTGTGCATGTCCATTTGAAGCTGATGATGATTTGACTAGAATTCTTGCTGAAAAGGTTTTTCTGTTTAGTGTTTTATAAATAGAATTTTATAGTCTATATTCATCATATTGTTTTAAACGTGCGTTTTCTAGTTCTTTCTTTATTTAAACAATCTTTTTGCCAATTTTGAATATAATATAACACAGATATATATATATATATATATATATATATATATATATATATATATATATATATATATATATATATATATATATATATATACAGTAATACCCCGCACGTACGTACACTTTGGGGCCGGAGCGTGTACGTAAAACAAAATGTACTTAAAATGAATCTACTGCTTTTATTGATGAATAATATTTTGAAATAAACTAAAACAATAAATATATAAATAAAAAGAAAAAGTGGGATATTATGCATGTAGTTTTATACTTTTATTTCATACTTTTTTATACTATATTTAATACTTAACGTGTATTAAAAAAACAAAACAAAAAACAAATTCATATACATACATATTAAACAAAACTTAAAAATAAACATAAACTTCAAAATTCATCAATACATAATTTAAATATAAATAATGTTGTAATTCAAATTTAATTGCTCGATGACGTAGAGAATGATGTATCATCTTCATCTTCATAAGTGATGTAATCAACCGCTAAACGCTTTTTTGCTGGTGAGTCAGGAGATGTAGATGAACTTATTAAAAAGTCTTGCGACTTCCTGAAGTGGATGCCAAATTCCGATTTTCTTTTGATTTTGAGCTAGGTGATATAGTTTTTGTAGCAAAAAATCTTTTAAAGAGGTTTGTTTACTATGTTTTTTCATTTCCCTGTATAATTCTGAATAACAGGAATATGCGTCCATAATGTCTTTGTTAACCTTTGAACTCCTCTCAAAATCTGGATCGTATTTTTCAAAAAGAGCCATTTCATTTTGAAAACATTGGAAAGCATCTGATAAAATTTTGATTGTTAGTCCTTCAGATTGAGTGGATTTTTCTGCGACATTGCATTCTAAATTTTCAGGTTGTATCTGTTCATTTAATTCTAAAAGATCTTCATTGTTGAGAGGGTCATCGTAGGATGCTATAAGTTGAACTACATCATTTGAATCTACTTCTAACTCAAGATGTTGCGTCATATCTACAATATTGCCAATGAATTCAGCTTCATTATCTTCGAAATCTTCCCTAACGTTTGCCTCCTGCGAAAATAATTTATTCCAGACCTCTTTCATTGTAGAAACTGAAATATCATTCCAGGTGTCTCGAATTATTTTTATGCAATCTAAAATATTGTATTCCTCCCAAACTTTTTTTAAAACTTCCCTACCTGAACCTTCTTTACTGTCAATTGCAGCAATTATTTTGCTGAATGTCTTTTTTAAACAGTTCAGTTTAAATGACACGATAACACACTGGTCCATGGGTTGAAGGATAGATGTGGTGTTTCGAGGTAAAAATTCAACTCAAATATTACCGTTGCCTAAATTTTGCGGATGACCGGGAGCATTATCGATAACTAATAAAATTTTATACGGTATTTTTCTGCTTCTACAATATCCTTTAACTTCAGGTGTAAAACATTTGTTAAACCATTCTTCAAAAATATATGCAGTAACCCATGCTTTAGGGTTAGATCTATAGTAGACTGACAGTTTAGCTTTCGCATAGTTCTTTAACGCTCTAGGGTTTTCATAGCGATGCAAAAGCATGGGTTTAAGTTTATACGTTCCTGTGGCATTACCACCTAATAAAAGAGTAATTCTCTCTTTATTTACTTTATATCCTGGCATAGTCTTTTCTTCGTTAGAAATAAACGTTCGAGCTGGCATCTCCTTCCAAAAAAGACCTGTCTCATCGACATTAAAAATTTGGTCTTTTGTATATCCTCCTTCTTTCACAATTTTTGCAAGTTTTTCTGGATATATTTTTGCAGCCTCAACATCTGCAGCTGCTGCTTCACCGGTTACTTTAATGTTATGTAAGTTGTATCTGTTTCTGAAACGATGAAACCATCCACGACTAGCACAAAATTTAGTCTCGTTTGCGCCTTTTTTAACTTTTAAGTCATTAAACAAGCTTTGCGCTTTACTTTGAATAATAGCCTGACTTAAGGGTACGTGTTGTTTTGTTTGATTTTCTATCCAGATGACTAGTAATTTCTCCATATCTGCAACAAGACCGTGTTCTTTTCTTATGATGGTACTATTTATTGGTGTAGCATTTTTCACTGCAAAAAGAATTTTATCTTTGTTCTTGACTACAGTGTTTACAGTAGAACGTTTCAAATCTAGTTGGCAGGCTACTTCAGCTTGAGGAGTTCCGTCATCGCACATTCTAATTATCTTAACTTTGGCTTTCAGCGAAAGAACATTTCGAGTTTTTTTAAAATTTTTTATCTGCCATTACTTAGAGAAAAAAATTATTTTAAGAATTTAAAAAAAAAATAAACGTATTTCTACTTACTGTGCAAGTTAATATTTGATAGAATTATTGTTCCAAGAAAAAAACTATACATAAATCAAAATAGAAAAAAATATTCTTTATTCTTCTAAAGTCGAATTAATTATGAATATTATGTATTTATATTTTTATATTATTTATATTATGTATTTATATTTTATATTGATTTATTTCTACAAAAGTACATTCATAATTTATTATCCTAGTACATAATTTTTTTTCCATAAATTGCAAAACCAGGAAAAATGTAAGTAAAAAAAGTACTTGTACGTAAGTGTGAATCATTCTACGTATAATGGGCAAATGGGGACAAAAATGAGATGTACGTAAGTGCGAGTGTACATAAAACGAGTATACCTAACACGGGGTATTACTGTAGGTAATTTGTGAGATATTGTTGGTGACGGCGGATGTGGTTGGTTGAACATCGCTGGGAAGCAGTTTGAAAGATGGAATAAATGGACGGGTATCAGTGCCGGGAGGGGTGGAACACATAGAAAGCCTTCCCCCAAGTCTTCGTCAACTAGAGGGTAGATGAAGGTAGGTTGTATTGATCATTTAGAACGAGGGCAGATTTGAGGAGGCATAAGTTTATAATGTGTATTGTACCGTCGATATCTAACTGAGCAGTGTTTTTGAAAAGAATGATCACAGGGAAAGATCCTTTATAATGAGGTTTCAAGTTTATGGTATCGACGCTTTAAACCAGGCGTGCGTATGGAAAGGAAGGGTTGGAATCAAAGGATAAAAAGTGGCTGCGGGCATGATTTATCTGTTGTAACGAGGAATCTGAATCGGTCTCTATTAGTTCCGATGGCATGTGTGTATTCGTGCCAAACAGTAATTGCGCTGGAGATACCCCGCTAGAACTATTATGTGTATTGTGCCATACAAGTAGTAAGAAAGGTAGTGATTTGGTCAATCCCCAGGAAAAGAGAGAATGCAAAGTGATGGTTTGATAGTGCGATGAGCGCGAGTTCCACAAAACCGATAATGAAAGAAGGAAATGCATAGGTGTTTGATGCTGAGGGAATTTGTCATGTTATTGAATAGATCTGCTTCAAATTGGCGGCCTTGGTGGTTGTCAGAATGTAGTAACGAGAGAAAATCTGCGACTGTTTTGGCTGTAATATTTGGAATGGGGATCACTTTGAGCCAATGTGTCTTTCGATCTATCATAGTCAAAATGTAGTAAAAACCGTCGTCTGGTGGCAGTGGTCCTACCAGGTCGATGTGCAGGATGTCGAAGCGTGAACCAGATGGGAATGCGGTAAACGGTAGTTTGATGTGTTTATTCACTTAATGCCGTTGGTAACCTTGGGATTCTTTCACCTTCCATTTGACGTCCTTGAACAGCACGTCCAAAGTGGCTTTTTGATGGAGCAGTTCGTATGTAAATTTGATGCCGGTATGTTGTAGGTTATGGACTGCGAGGAATGCTTCTTTGTGAAGTGATTAGTGTAATATGGGGCGCAGTGTGTTGTTGAAAGATATTTCATAATGCAAGCCGTCAATAGGTTTGTGGGATTCTTTGAATTTTTAGATGTCAGTCTCGGATGGCGGTGTGGATGAGAGGATATCCGATGAAAAGAGAGGCGAGGAAGATATTGAATTTACGACTGCGTGCGAAAAACAGTCTGCTAAAAATAGCTTGATCTAGAAGTCGAAAGAATGTAAAAATGCTAGTTGCCGGAATACTCTAGTGACGGATTTTTCATGTTAAGACAGTGTAAAAGTGGCTTGTGGTCGGTAAAAATGATAAAGTGTCCACCTTCAAGGAAGTGTCTGAAATGTTTAACTGAAAGCACTATGGCTAGTAACTTTCTGTCAAAGACGCTGTACTTTGTTTCTGTTTGCGGTGGGGATGAAATGAACTGATTCTATGATAGGGGTGTGTGTGATGGACTTGGTTAGAAGGTTCTTGACATGTGTGGCGATGACAGACTCTACATTGTTGACTGTTAACGATGTAGTATTGTGGAAACTTGTTGAGGTGCTTGGTATGCACTCAATATGCATTGCTTCGTTTTGTTGGTTTTTTTGCAAATAGGTGTCACAGTCTGACTCCTTTGTGTCCTTTTTGAAATTAAGTTAAACAACCCAACACAATAATCTTTATTCAAGACTAATACAATTACACTTTTTATCGATTACACTCTTTTATGAAAGAACCACAATTTTTAACCACTCTTTTTGCTCTGCACCTTTCAATGTCAATCTGAACCTTGCTTCCGGATTAATTTTCCAACGTGAGATGTCCCTTTCTGGTACGCTNGTCCCTTTCTGGTACGCTCGATTCGAAACTATATAGTTATCACTAAGTTCAATTTTCCTTCGCTTTCTCTCGCTAGATTATTCCTTTACGTTTCTTCGACCTCCTGGCAATTCTGTTTTTTGCCGGTCGCTTTTATTCCCTTTTATACCCAAACTCTATCAAATAAGAAGCAAGTACTTACAACCAAGTACAACCAAGTACTAAGCACTATTAACTATTAGAGGATGGACGAACACAAAAGATTTTGAAAATTAAATATTATATAATAGGAGTAAATAAATACAGAATAAATATACATATGGACAATAATCAATAATATCTATGTGATGAAAGGAATAAACTTTACTATATTGACTTATGATAATAACTTATTATTAACAATTTGATGTAATCAGTTAATTTATCTATTTATGCAATTATATTGATTTATTGGTTCTTGGTGACATTATAATCAAATAAACCCCATACGAATAAATTTATCTTGTTTGTTGATAATATTATAATTGTCTGTTAATGTTGTTATCGCAATCAATTTTAATTTGTTTATTTAAAATCAACCAGTTGGTTGAATATTTATTTTGTGCAAAAGATTACCCATTTTATTTAAAAAATGAAGTTCAAACTTTTAACAAATGAAAAACAATTAAATGAAATCAATGTGCCTTATTTGTTTTTCTTCTGCAGGATTGTTTATTTTGTTTTTATTGCAATACGTGCGCATTATTCTTAAGAGAAATTTTATTTTAACAGAAGAGTGTATTGACATTCGAAATGGAGTGTCAACAGAGATTTTATATATAAGTCGACTGATTTCTCAGTCAAATCACCCAAAAAATAAAAGCTTCTAAAAAGAATTGCAAATTCAGAAATTGATATTATTGCAATATAATTCAGAGCATACCTATTTATATATCCGAACTCAGGAAGCTGCAAGCACTCACATACACATACACATACACACGCATATATATACATATATATAAAAACACTAATTATTTTTGAGGTGATTGTTAATTTTATATTATATAATTTGTAATTGTGATAATCAAATAAATTTTATTGAACCAGTGTTTGTTCTTATTTATATAGTAACCATCAAGTTGAGATTTGAAAACCTCAACATAACCAACAATTATTTCTTTTAAAATTCAACAAATTTACTAAATATGTTTATGAAATTGATAATTTTTAGTAAAATAATTTTAAATAATTCTATTAATACTTAATACATCTCCACTCTTATACACCTTCATCTTATCAATAACACTTCTCAGTATAGTTTCCTTTTCATTTAACAATTATACCTCCCGTAATCCATCAATGAATAATTTTACCACTTATCTCAATGAAGATTTTCACTCTTCTGAATTTATTAATTTCATTAGTAATTTATCAGAGAGTAATCTGTTCAATGAATAAGTTCCTCAATTTAATGGAGGTTCTTACCACCTGCAAATGCTATTTTCATTGTTAGTTTTATTTCATTTCCTTGTTTGTAGGATAATTATCTTTCCATTTTATGCTGCAATTTTTGTTTGAGTTCATGTTAATCCGGTTTTAGGAAATATTCAAGTGAATGTTATGTTGATTTAAAGAATATATCAAATTTTAAGGTTTTAATTGTGATTTTAATTAAATGTTTTATTAATTTGCTGTATTTCTACTTTATTGTCTTGTTTTTTAATTTAATTTTAAATAAAAATTATTTTTAATGACAGTTAGGATAATAATTAGAGTTTTTACAATAATCAAGTGATATTTAATTTTTGATAGTGATTTTGTAATGATATTGAATTTAACTAAATAATTTTTTCAAAAATTGTATTTTCTTAGAATATTGCCATGAATCTTAATCAGTTTACACATTGATGAACTTTTAAATATTAAAAATCATAAGTAGAAACCAGTTAACTTTATCAAGGACAGATGATGGTAAGATATATTTGGAATCTAATTGAAAATTATTGTAGGATATACTGAAATTTGTGATTTTGTTTAAAAGATAAATAGTGCTATAATTGCTATAATTGTTTGAATCGTTGAAAAATTATGATCAAACAATGAAAAGATATAATCTCTAGTCTTATTTGATGGTAAATTGGGTGAAATACTTAATTGATTTGTAGAAAATATTGATTTTAGATGGGTCTTATTATTTCAATTAATGAAAGAATTGATTTATTAAAGGAGGATATGACCTAAAGTTGGTAGAAGTTCATGAATATTTGAAAATTAAGAGATATAGTTGGTTCGATATTGATGTTTAAAGGTATTGAAATATTTTTGTCAATGACCGGTTAAGGTGTGAATCTTTTGAATATCTATATTCTAGAAGCTAGTGGTTTAGAAGAAGGATTATTAATATTTGAGATCTTTAGAGATAATTGGAATTGATATTAATTAATACTTTAAATTATTGTATCTTTATTTAAGATTTTTTAGGCGGGCATTGACAGCAACTAAAGAAAATTGATCTTTACCTTTAGAACAAAAATTTAATTATTTTTAATTATACCTATTTTATCAATAGATTTTATAAATTATTTAGGGTTAATGACCAAATGATTTTTGATGTTTTATAGTGAAATATTTGTGATATTTAGATAATATGAATTAAAGTTAAAAGGGGTAGAATTAAAGTCATTTAAACGGATTTTAACGAATCTTATTGATCTAACATTAAAAGTAGAATATATGATCTTTTACGGATACTTATCTCAAAAATACCAATTTTAAAGACAGAGATATTTTAGGGAAATTTATGGCTTTTTAGATGATTTTAGTGGGAAATTCGCTTGAATATTGCTTGAATTCGCTTAAATTACCATAGAGTTTTTAGCGAGGATCGGAATTTGTACAGAAAATCCCAGGACCCATCGAGATCCCTCACTAGCCAGAAAAATACATGATTTTTAGTGTAGACTGATATTTGTATTGAAAATTCCTGGACTCATCGAGACCCCTTCAACATAGTCCGAAAAATCATGGCTTTTTTAGTAGTCAGATTATTTTTATTCTTGTAAATTTTGAATCATGTGGAGAATTTCTCGAAGAAATGAAGGGATTGAATGTTGTGATGAACTTTTAAAAATTTGAGCCCAAACTAAATACTATACTAATTGAAGATTTTAATACAAGATTTAAACAATTCGATGACAAAGCAGTATAAATATATTCAACGATCCATTGAAAATTGATATTGATTTCGTAGATCCAAAATATCAATTGAAATTACGCGACCTTCAGACAACCCCCTTTATTATACCCAGTGAAACCTCTGGAATAGAATTCTTTAAACTTTTAGAGAAAGAAAAATATCCATAATTAAAAGATTTTGGGCTTCAAATTATTTCTATGTTAGAGAGTATATATATTTGCGAGCTTACATTCACCGACATGAAATATAGAAATTCCATGAATTCCACCCTTGAACATTTAATTCGACTTGTAACCATTAACATTGATATGAATGTAAAAGAACTTGTTGTCCAACAAAAAAGATCACAATTCTCTTATTAAAATAATATTTAAATATTTTTTATTATTAATAAGTCACGTATTATTTTTTACTGTATTTTCTTTATATAAATAAAATTATTCTTTTATATTGATTTTTTAATTGTCTTTTGGCCAGCAATCTTTATAACAGAAATTATATGGGGCAGCGCTGGTCTAGATAATTTAGTAAACAAATTAACGAATTCATTTTTTTATTATATTCTTGTTACAAATAATCTACTATAATAACATTTTTATTGTGTAATGGTTATTATCAATCTTTATCAAAACCTTTAAATGTGTTCATTATCACTTTTAAAATCCTAATTGTGTCAAGTTTTAGCTTCAGAACCACGACGCCAATATATTTGCTTAAACTTTCCAACAGGCAGATTAGTTTGTAGTAACCGACATACAAAAATCGTTTAGCCGCATTCACTACTGTCGTGAGGGAGCTACCCTCACAGAAAGCTGATAATCGGAAAATTATGAGAATAATAATATCCACATCGAATAAGATTTTATTATTATTAAAATTCTGCTGTAAGTTTATTCTTGAATCTGTTGTTTTTGACATCTTGTATTTTGTTTGGTTTTGAAATGAGTCTAAATTTTTTTTTCTTTGCATTTTTTGAAAAGTTTCTTCACGTTTCATGTTTTGTTATTTTAAACAAACTTAAAAATTTATTTAATTAATTAAAAATAATTAAACTAAATAAAATAATAATGCGAAGGCACTACAACTAGGTACAATAATTTCGTTTATGTGCAGGGGCGGCTCAAGAAATTTTGCCCTAGGCGAATTTTTATGAAGCGTCTACCTTAAAGTATGCCAACTGAAACATGTTTTAATAATTTAAATTTCTTAATTCAACGAGTAGGTATTTTATAATAAAATATTTTTGCGCCCTAGGCGGCCGCCTATTTCGCCTATATGGTAGAGCCGTCCCTGTTTATATGCCAAATACATTTATATACTATTTTGTAAAGAATTGTATGCTAAATCAGGGAAAATAAAAATTATTTTGATAACTATTTGTAGTTGCACGCAGAAGTGAAATATGTGAAGATCAATAATCTGAAAATTATTTATGTTAAACTGTGGATCGAGTATTAATTGTAGCCATTTAAATTAATTAAAGATTCGAAATTTAATTATTTATTCTTATTCACAATATTCAAACAAGAGGATTATTTTACGCCAATCTTGAGCAAGAAAACATCCTTGATTATAATTATTAATTTGATTAATAATTTAACATTAATAGATTAACATTTAAATTATTAATATAATATTTACAATTATTATCTACATACCATACTTATGAAATTCTAAATTAATTAAGTTATGCTTTATTTAACTTATTCCTTATAATTTATATGTCACACTGTTTGATGTTTGATGTTGAGTCGAATCATATTAAAATATATTGATAAATATTATGTTTTTGAAAAATGAGCAAAATATATAAAATCGTTAGTTTTTAATAAAATTCATATACCATCTTGTAAAGAGTTACATGACGAATCTAATGACATACAAAATTATTTAGAGAATAATCTAGGCTAAATGATAACATTAAAATTAGTGATAGTCAATATCACTTACAAAAACATTTTGACCATGTCGCAAAATAACGAGTGGGAGGCAAGAAAGTCTATGGTCTACAAACTCCTAAATAACCAACAATTTCCGGAAAATTTCAGTTTTTATTTTGGTCGATTTCTGGGAAATGCATTTTAAATTAATAATTATTGAAACATAATTATTTCCTTGTTTGATTTGTCTGATAAAATCTTATAAATTATGTTTGAAGTAAATCAATCAAATATTTCCGTATACAAAGCGTTCTTTGTTTTTTCTTTCTGAATACTTTATATTTCTAAGATATATATTTATTTTTAAACGAAAAGTACAGAAAATCCAACAGAAACATTAATTGTAATTCCAAACGTTCTGTAATTCAAAGATGCTATTTATTTAAAATTCAGTAATAATCTTAAAATAATATCAAAATGATTATTCGTGGATTCCGTATATTTCAGAACGAATGCTGTCTAATTTCAAAAAAAGCTAAATCCTAACATGAGAACGTGTCCCTATTTATCCCAAAAAAACGGTATAGTATTTTGTAGAAGCGTAGTTAGATATTGACTATTTGTAATATTTTAGAGTATTTTAAGGTAGATACTTCATTCTATTATTATTTGTATTTTGTTCTTATTACTGTATGGTTTTCGGGTGCTCCAAAAATGTATCGTGCCACGGGCACAAATTATGCTCACTAGTCCAGTGTTACGGGATACATTTTTCCAAGTCAGACAAAATATAGATTGTTAAATTCTTTCGAGTAGATGGTTCTGAAAATTACAAAAAATTGAGTTATGGGTTTGATCATATTTGTATTTTAAAATATTTTACCAATTTATTGCAAACTTATGCACCCGAAAATCGACAAAACACTGAAAAATCAATCTTCTGGTATGCTAATCTTAATGTTTCATGAAAGGTTACAACGTAACACATGTAAACGTCATTAACACTAATTTTCACCTTTAAATCAATAATGCACTCAAAATCAATACTGGGAGTGATGCTACATACCTTGTCATCAAAAGGTTTTACAATAATACATTTAAACCTTGTTTGATCTAATTGACTAAAAATTCAATATTTTGACTTGCAATAAAGTTCTAATATAAGTTTTAATTTTTCTGCTTATAAAAATTTAATAAAATTTTCGAACGTTTTTGTGGCTTAAATATTAACTTCATATTTATGTTTTTAGAAGAGCAATTGGTTTTATAAATAATTCATTTAATCGTAGCGGTTCACTAATTTTATTTAGCATTATTTGCATTAAATCTAGTATTTTTATTAATATTAAAGTTATTTTGTAAAGCACGAGTACTCCTTAAAAAATTATTATCATAAATGATACACAGCAATAGATTTATTACTAGAATTCTTTTGATTGTTAACTTAAAATATTAAAATTATATTTAATTTGAAATATTAAGAAGCCCACGAGTCATTTAAAAAAAATTATAGGGACTAACATTTAAGAAATTTTTAAAAGTTTGGCAACCGCTAAACTAACCAATCGTTGTCAACCTATTTTTCAAAATTACTCGCATCAAGAATTCAAGGGGAAATTCAAAAGTTATAAAAGCCAATCGATACAAATGTTATAAATATTTCTATTTCAAGCAATCTCTTGGAAATTAAAAGAAAATATCTTGATAAGATTACTAACCGCAGTTTTGATAACGACAATTTGCTCTAGATATTCGGAATCAACGAGATATTGTTTGAAAATCAACAAATATTTATGCTGATGATGACAACCAAAAATCAATTTCGCAATTCGCTTGTAAAGTTTCATCAGATCCAAATTGTCAACTATCGATTTCCAATATAATCGATGGAGATTTTCCAATTCTTCTAACAAATTTTCATGGATTATTTCGTCATCGGGAATAAAATATAAATCCTCTTTGGTTATTCCTTCTGGAAATCGACAAAATTGGTTGTAAAATTTGATTTTATTATCTCTGCAGCTACTGATAAATTGATTATCTATTTTATAGATATCCAGAACTTTTTCCAATAATAAATTCAATTCGGTTTCTATGGAAGATTTTTTGATCGATTTAAAATTATTATTGATTTTAGATTTAATTAAATCTATTGGACAAATGAAATTTTTATTTTCAATTGTTATTGCACAGGATTCACACAAAATATGCTGACAATCATTCAATTTGATGCAATTTGAGCCCATATGGTACTTTAAGCAGATTACGCAATTATTAATTTGGAATTTCCCATCGCTTCCGAATAGATTTGCGTATTCATCTTTGTCAAAATAGTTTCGATTTATTGCTTCGAATCTCAAAGTTTGAGAATGATGATTTAGCTCGATTCGTTTCATTTGTAATTCTGTCAGTTCATTAAAAACAGTTTCCAACGATGATAAGTTAGATAAGAAATAGATCCTACAAAGCTTGTCAAACATATAGCAATTGGTATATAACAGTTGTCTGATTTCTAACCGATCCGATTTCAATTGCTTTTGCATATTTAGAACTGAAGCAATTGAGTGAGAATGATCCGACGTATATCTAACAAGTAAAATAGTTCTTGGTCCAGCAGTTGTAATGATCATATTGATCATTTCTGTAAGTAAATGGACATATGCATCGAGTTTGTCAACAATTGATAGAAATAAATTAAATAAACAATTGCCTTTTGATTTTTCAATTTCAAAATTATAAAATAAAATCGAATAGTTGCTAAATGGTTTGAATTTTCCATTATTATTTGAAACGAGCTGCTTGTTAATCAATCGATCAAAAGGGCATATATAATACTCCCAATCATTTAAATATAAATGTGTGATACATTCTAAACAGAATGTGTGATAAGCCACACAGTCAGAGAATCCATAAGCTTCCATAAGGTCATTGTAACAAATAAAGCAATGTTTAGATATTTCTAACATTTTGAAATTTTATACTACTTTAAGTTATTTATTACAGAATATTTAAACAAAATCTAATTGTTAAATGATAAATTAAGGAAATGAAATAAATAAGTAATTTAGTTTCTAATTATTATTTTAATTATTACATTTAGGATAATCATGACCATAGATTTCATATTAAAAAATATTTTCATTGTAAGTGTAAAGAATTCCAAAGCTCCTATTTAAAAATTCTAATTTAAGTGTGATCAAGCTAGTTGCAATTCCTATTTGTGTATAAAAATCGATATTAAATTATTTTAAATTAAGTAATTCTATTTGTGATCAATAGTTCCATCAATATTAATATTCACCACGCCTCATTTGTTTAGATTTTCAGAAATTACGAGAGAATTTAAATTATAATTAATAAATAAAGGTGGGAAGATTTTTATTTAATTGGGACTAACAGCTAGTATTGAATATTATAACTTGATATATTGTCCAGATAGTAAAACTTTTTTCATCTTATTCCTATTTTTAAGAGCACATTTTAGCGATATATGTCTATCACCGGCGATGTTGGTGCTGTAATTTAGTGCATGTCCCTCAGCAAAAAGTGAGTCATATAATAAGGATTGCTAATGCTCTGACGCGCCTCTGGGTTCGTGGGTTTACTATAGAACAGGGGTGGCCAACCTTTTTGGTAAAAGGGCCATTACAATATTTTTGAATAATGCGGCGGGCCGCAGGTTTGAAAGGCGTAAATTTTTAACTAATGCTTCTGTGCTAATTCCAACTAAGGAACAGGAGAAGCGCAGTAATAGCCCGTAGTGGGGTCTGAGACAACCGCTAAAAAAACAATAAAGCATTTGCGTGCATGTTAAATAAATTATGCTTCTTAGGTACAGAATAAACTGGCACTATTTATACTTGATAGCCCTGATTATAAAGCATAATGAATCGGGCAAATTTTCAAAATGTAGCATACAAAACTAATTGGTTAAAATAGATAAAAATATGAAATAAACAATAAATTTTGTTCAATATTTACCGGCGGCCCATTATTACATTTTTTACTACAGTTCGTAAAGCTACCAACTGAAAACAAGAAAAGAAAGAGATATTTAAAACTTTAGATTCAAAAAACATTTTTTTGATCAAAATTTTTATAGTTTGTATTGTAATTATTAACTATATATTCTTTGTGTTGCATTTATTACATTTTTTGTATTATATCGTATTTTAAAAAGTTTTTATTATATTTTCAAAATATTAAAGCATGCGGGCCGCCAATTGATGACCCACGGGCCGCCGGTTGGCCACTCCTCTATAGAACAACGGTGCTAAAAGTGTGGGTCGTGACCCTATGCGAGGTTGGAAAAAATTGGTTTTATCATTTCTAAATATCTAATAAAAAATATTCTTTAAATTTTTTTGAACCATATTTATAAAAATTTTTGAAAATTTTTTTTATTTTTTCAATAAATTTTGCTAGGTGGAGTCGAATAATTTTTTTATTTAAAGAAGGAGGTCACAGTCCGAAAAATTTTACCCCTCACTTCAATTGAAGATATAGGGCCATATTTCCTATCGTCCCTATTATTGTCTTATCTATTTATCCTAACTCTGTCTTTGATTGTAATTTCAGATTTCTGTATCAGGAATTTTATCTAATCGAAATAAGATTAAATGACTTGTAACACGACATTGAATGAGCGGTGGTTTATGTTGGAATACCTTACGAAAATGTATCAAAATCATCTGCATTGTGAGTAAGAATTGTTTTAATGAAGTTTCATTCTGTTTATTATATAATCAACTTGATTTTAATTTACATTGAAATGATAAAACATTTTGAACTCAAAATAGTAATATCATATATTTACATACCCTCTTCTCGAAAATTTTTTAAAAACATGTCTAACAATATTTCAACTACCACCGTTTACCAGTGCTTAGTAAAGTTGCTTTTATATAGCATTCGAAGCACTGGGCAAAAATCGGTCAATTACTCGAAGAACTTCAAGAATATAGATCATGATGGCCCAATTATTGGAAGAAGCATCCCACCTGGAGATCGAATCACAAATAACAATAAATCTTATTTATACTTATAAATCTATTTCCAGGAAATCTGAAGCACCATTTACCAGATCATATGCCAAGGCTCTTTTGGATGGACCAAAACTAAAAACATCCAAAGTATCAAATGATCAACATATTGATGCAAGGTGATCCTACTGCCCTGCTAGGAAGATTTATATGAAAAACGGAATTTATGAATCGAAAAAAAAATCCTATTGATTCTCTTACACCAATGAATAAGTCATTATACTAGGTCAGAAGGATCCTAACGATCATGCTTACTGACAAGGTCCCAGTTCCTAACGAACCAATAAATACTGCGAAGAAATCTTTATGCCCAAATGGAAGAACTTTTATGCCTGATACCCTCAATGCTGAACAGATGAAGTCGTTCTGTCCTGCTCGCATGATTTGTATCCTAAAAAATAACGGTAATTATGATAAGAATTATAATAATAATTATCAATTAAATTCTAATGGCATTAATAACTTTAAATCTAATTATTTTTGTAATTCATACCCTGATAATTACCCCTTATCACCTAATGCATCCTCTAATTTTACTAATGATATAAATAACATTAATAGTGATAGGAATTATTTGATTAAATCTAAAAACAGTTTAATTAATGATAATACTCTTATTAATTCTAATTTTGAAAATCTTGAAAATTTAATTAATTCTAACCCTCAACAAATTAATAAACTTAATAAATTCTTTAAAAAAAAATTAAATACATGACTAAAAAAATTATTGCTTATTATAATAAAAAATTCCCCAGAAGTCCCAGCTAATAATGGATTTTCTGGTGAATTAATTAATACTATCATCAATAATATTTCTGATTTTATTATGTTAAATAAAATGTCTATATTAAATAATTATATATGTTTGTTTAAATATCATATATTTAAATACCCTCTTTCTCGAAAAATATTTTCTCGTGTTCTCTTATATCTACTGATGAATCCCAAATCACCTTATTTTGTATTAAATACTCTCCTTTGAATGATAGTGATGATAACTACAGTGAGTCTGAACGCTTGGCTAAATCCTCATCAACTTCTTGCTCCAAATACACCATTGATACTTCTCATTACAGCTGTGACCTCGATGATACCATTGATTCTTCCCCTACGTACGAAACTATTCTTAAAAATCTTGACAACCACGCACAATCTATATAGAATAACCAACAAAACACAGATCTCTTTAACTCAGATATAGATGACGTGTGTATATCCGACAGTAGTGTAACTGATAATGATGATAACATACCTATTCAACCTAGAAAACTGTCACCACCAAACAAAGTCATCCATCTACACCCAAAAGCAACTGATTCTCCCGTTAGGACGACTAAAAATACCCCATCTAATATTAATATATACTCTAGTCCCTTAAAAATTACAGATTAGAAATTACAACCCTGAAAGTTATTACTACCCATGAAAATGTTAATACCCCAAAACTTATTGCACCTACACCCTCTGAATCCGAATGTATTGAAATCCATGAGGCAATCCGAATCCAATCACAGATGGAAGTCCTTAACAAAAAAATACAAGTAATTGCAAAGAATATCCCAGCCCCCTCCCCCAATTATCTCACCCCAAAAACACTAGCTAAACATACACGTAATGTTTTCACCCCAAAGACTGCCGATGAAAGTGAGCTTGACAATAGTATTCTACAAAAATTAAACGGTAGATGTAAAGTTGAATGCAGATCGAAGCATAAAACAACAATGTGCGGACTTATCTCCATACACAATCGTAAAAAGATTATTGAACACGCCTGAGATTTTAATAGAGTTAAAAATGATGAAGATACCCTTATTGATTGTATACAATGTAGAGTCCCAGGGGAGAATAAATATGCACCAAATCCTATAACCTTCAAACAAATATACATTCATATAGTTCATTTTCAGCATACTGACCAATGCGATCTAGAATATATGAACCGTGCTGAAATTCGTATATCTCCTTCTAATAATCTAACATGCTTCAACTATAGTAAAAACCGTAACAAATGTAAAACAACTTTTGATATCGACACTCCTCTAATGACCATAAGTACACATATAAAGACTAAACACAAAAAACTTACCTTTCAACCTGACGAAGATATCTATTGTTTTTGTGGATCATGGATCCCACACCATCTAACTAAACAGCATATCTTACAAATGCATCCTGAACCATACGTATACCCAGGTAATATTCCTCTCCTATCGCTAACTCTCAATTATCAGATAATACCCATGAAACGGAAAACAACCTACGACCAATACTTGATTCGCAGGAATTTGAAGCTGAATTCTCCGAGAGTGAAATCATTAAACGCCGTATCCCTGATACCCTTATCTTTTCTAACAACATCGAAAATGAATCAGCATGATGGTCACAGCATGCGATCAAGGGATACATATTTTCACATGCCTTGAAAAACTCTGCCATTTTTGTCGACCCCTTCATAGGTAATGCACTTATTCAGCATAACTTTGTAACTTTCTTTGCCACATTCCCATTTACCGAATTTGCTAACTGGAATGAGATTATAATGCCTATGTGGGATGGTAAAGACGGCTGGTTCTTCTTTTTCCTTGACAAATGTCGTAAACTTGCTGTAATCATTGACCCCCTTCTTGACGATGGCCTTTCTGCTCACTTCTACTCAGCTCAAAGTATCCTTGAAACCATTCTTGATCTCCAAAATTATCGTATGCCCTGTGAAAATTGAATTACAAAACTTGAATATCCACGCTGCTTCTTACCTACTGATTCTGCCTTCTATGTATGCCACCTTATTGAATGTATAGTTAAATATAAAAAATTAACTATCCCTAATATATCTACTATGAAAAATGATATTAAAAGAATTATTAACAACTATATTTACTGCAAGATGCCAAATGATGATGTGAGGAAATTCTGACCATTTATCAATTGTCTAATAATTAATTTAAATAATAACTTAATTGAATGCGATGCTGCTCTATGTGAGGTTGAGAGAATTAATGGAAGCATTAATCCTCATAAATATATCACAAAGAAAGCATCTAATATAATTCATAAAAATTCTAAAGTTAGTAAAGAATTGGTGTTCACTAAGGGAATAAAATATAAATTTGGTCCAAAAGAAGAAATATCAAAAATCCTAAATAATAAAGTAGAAATCCACAAACCAAATATGGATAATATACTCAACCTTTTTGCTAGCAAAGCCTCTAACTGTATTTTAGATTTTGATTACCAATATCCATCTCACTCGGAATCTTCCTCCATCGACAATACTGCCCCCGGGACTGATAAAATCTCCTTGGCTGACTGGAAAAAATTATCCCCTGACTTCGAAATCATTCTTGCTCTTTGCAACAATATATTACGTAATTCCAAATCTCCTCTTTGCTGGAAATCCTTTCGTACCAGACTTATCCTTAAATCTGGTAAAGCAGAAATAAGTCACGACGTTAATTCTTGGAGACCGATCTCCATCATGAATACTGCTTACAGGATATTCGCCTCACTAATGAACAACCGCCTCCTTCACTGGATCAGTAAAGGAAACCTCTTAACACCTAACCAGAAGGCTATATGTGCACCTGATGGATGTGCAGAGCACAATCTAATCCTCCACCTTATAAAAGACTCCTCTTATCGTAGAAAAAATGACCTTCATATCATTTGGCCAGATATAGCAGATGCCTTTGGATCAATACCGCACGAACTTATCTGGCATACTCTTTCTCAGATGGAACTCCACACCTCCACCATCGCTCTTTTTCAGGATATGTACAACAATGTACAAACTTACTTTGAATGTGAGGGAGAGAAATCAGCTTATACTCCAATTTTTAAAGGCGTGAAACAAGGCTGCCCTTGTCAATGACCTTGTTTTGTCTCTCCATTGATTTCATACTCCGCAACGTGCTACAAAGTCATCCCTTTCTGTTCCATGATCATAACATTATCATACTGGCATATGCTGATGACATCGTCCTTATATCTGACTCTTACTCAAATATTAAATCCGCTTTATCTCTTACCTTATCCCTAGCATCGAAAGTTAACCTACAATTTAAACCCTCGAAGTCTGGGTACTTCCACATTGACCATGAAAACAACTATCACCCCATATCACTCTATAGTGAAACTCTTCCAAAAATTGACGACTCAAATATGTACAGATACCTGGGGATGGACTTTTCTCATAAAACTAAACACTGCATCAAAGAAAGACTTGACTCCGCAATCCAAGACACAAAAAAAATTCTTAATTCTCATCTTCACCCTTCGCAAAAAATTAACGCCTTTAAGGTCTTCATCCACTCTTCACCTTTAGGAACTGTGTGATTAACCATAACATACTTGACTCTCCACGAAACATCCTCCGTAGCCCTGAAATACAGCAGTACGGATTTGACCTACAAATAAAAAAAGGTATTAAAAAATCTTTTGGGGATAAAATTATGCAACTGAACGACAATTTTTTATATGCAGCTTGCAAACTTGGCGGTCTTGGACTTGTATCATCCATTGACGAATACCTAATCCAAAGTGTTGTCCACCTCATTAGAGCCTTAAACTCTAATGATAATAGCTTTAGGAATTTAATTATAAATGAACTTATTGAAGCCAGAGGACAAGGAGATTTAAATGTTGCACTCTCCTGGCTGAACGGTTTAATATCTAAAAGCTACGCAACCTTTTCTATATTCTCAAAGTTTAAAAAATCTGCCCGACGTCTACTTCATCAATATGGTATATCTACCAAAATCGTAATACTAGAAGACCTATTACAACTCGAAATAAAATACAAGAGTCGTATTAATTATTTCACATCAGGTAATTTAAATGAAACACTCCATTATTGGACTTATCCATGCTGAACGTTGGTGTGCGATGAAATGCCAAGGCTATATGACAAAGGCAATTGACGAAAGCAGCATGGTCGATTATTTTTATAAAAGCGACATCCTTCCTGATGCCCAATTCCTTTTTCTAATCCGCACACGCAACAATATCTTAAAATTGAACTATTCACCTCACCGCCTTAAGACCAAAAAATCAATACTCTGCAGACATTGCCACGTTCACCCCGAAACACCTGCACACATCTTTAATCACTATCAGGCTCGTATAAATCCAAGTAGAAATAAACACGATAATGTCTTACAGACCGTAGCAAAGATCTTAAAAATACCTGAAGGAACCTCTCTACTCTCAAACCGGATCTTCTACTTAAATCAAAACGTAATAAATCTATCCACATCTTGGATATGAAGGTTTCATTTGACTCAAAAGAAAATTATGATAACTCTAGAAAAAATAATTACAACAAATATAAGGAACTAGGCGAGGAAATTGGAAGACTCCATAAATGCCCACACACTTTACATGCCCTTGTAATAGGCACTTTAGGGTCAATACTCAAAATTATCGGCCTATCCAATAATGAGATAAAGGAACTTGCCAAAAAAGCCTGTGTAGCCGCAGTTAATAGCAGCTACCAAATATATAGACAACATATATATAAAGAATGATTATTGTATCCAATTCATTTCTTATTTATTTGTATTTTATGGTTATTATATCCTAATTAAATTTATCTACAAATACTTCTTATTAAATTTAATTATTTATCTCTTGTGACACCAATTGTTGAACAGCGATATAGATATATAATACGTATTCAAAGCATTACCATATTTATTTTGTGTATATTTTTTAAAAGCGACATCCTTCCTCCTAATATATAAGAAATTTAATTAATTAAATAGCATTATAATATAATAACTACTCTGATGTTTATTATCCTGATTAACCTACAAATAAAATGTTTAGACGACATTATAATATTAACTAAATAAACTTATCTTATAAATTTTATATAATAGACCTTGCGTATCCTCATAGTTATTACATGTATTATGACTAATAATATATCAGTAATTTATTTAATTTATTTAATTAACTACCTTTGATAATATTATTTAAACTATATCTATCAAATAAACATTATTATAATTATAACCTTATTATAATTGACAAGGACTATCGTATAGTCGAAAATTCTTTCATTAAATACATTATTTGCAGCAAAAGGCTTAAATTATCATTTTATTGTTTTAAATTATATAAATGATAATGAATATCCTGTATATATTCATAACTTGTGTCTGTGTATATTTCTACATATATGTCAATATAAGATTCCTTGCGGGGAATCTGCCGTTTCATAATTATCAATAAGTCAATGTAAGGACCCTTGTATGGGTCCTGCCTATTGATAATTACTTTTTAGTTGCTTATATCTATATTATAAAAATATCCTTCTCTTATATTATTCACCATATGCCTATTATAATAAATATTATGATCACTATAATCGATATATCCCATATACGGAGTCTTCCTACTCCAACCAATTTAACCTTTAGATAAACTGACGAATCACCTAACTGGATACCTGAAGGCTCAATACTACTGGACCTAAGTTAACCGAACCGAAACTCAAAAGTACTCAAATGGCCATGGCTTGTCATGTTTATTGTATACTGCCTAATGGATACCCGCGTTTGAAGAATCCGTGAAGAATTCCACTGTACTAACGATTGAGCCTTGGCTCATCGTTCAGAGATTATGAATTAAAATCTTTAGACTTCTAAGGATGAGAACCTCCCCCCTTCAGCCTTAACCGGCACGTGGATTTGATTAAAATAAAATTTGATTTTTTTTAATTCACATTATTTTCAATATTTCCTATTGGTTATTCAATCGCTTTAACTAAACTATGTCTTGATAAAAATGATTTTTTCAAACAGAGAACTAAATAAAATTAAAAAATAAAATTTATAGCAAGAGTAAAATAAACACAAAAACAAATATTCCAGATTTAAAATTTTCAAGGTTTTTTCTTAGACAGATAATCTCACCACGGCAGCAGCGCTCGTTCCTTTCATATTTACCCGAACGTGGTTTGGTAGTTTTTCTGGATTCTTTTGACGTTATTGGCAATATCATAATCAGTCGTCCACCGTAGCTGTATGCAGACCTGGTCGCAGTTCCATCATCGCTGAGTGTTCCTAAATAGTTATTTTCAAATCTCTGATTACGCCCTGATTTTCCTTCATTGATTTCTCTTAGATTTCAATTATTTTGTGGAGTTTTATCACGTAGTCCGGACGGAACCAGTGACGGATTAATGATTCTGCCTGCTCTTTTTATCGCCTGATTATAAAAGCTACATCATGTCTAAAATTTTCCATTGAATCCACTAAAATAGAAAAGATTAAGCAAAATTTAGCATTATTATATAGCATGTATATAACTCATTTCATTTATCTATTTACCATGAAAATCCGTTTCAACATTTTTCAACACAATATTTTAAAGTTTAAAATATTTATTTAGCAGAGGAGATGACCAAAAATTATTTCTTATCTTTCTCAAAAGTTTTGAATTCCATCAGGTACCGTCAGTTAACAATCATCCTTTTTGTCCTTCAGTCATCGTTTCATTCGCTGTACCTAGCTAAAACCTGGGGAGGAAATAAACAAAATACAATCATAGCAATTATATAAATTTCACGGAGTTAACTATTTGGTCAATCAATTTAAAACATCTTACTACTTTCCTGGATCTCCTCTTTCGACCACTTACTGCTGGATCATCGCCATCAGTAGGTAGAAAGTAGCTTACTGGAACAATTACCCCCCCCCCGGGGGGGGGGTTTGTTCCTAAATTTTTATTACGCAATTGTTCCAACTCACATTTTTTGCTTTCAAGGATTTTTGGTCCAAAATTTTTTTTATCACACTATAGTGAGGGGGTCTCGATGGTCCACGGATTTTCAATACAAAAAAATTTTTTCTATACAAAAACGATGGTCCTGGGATTTTCAATACAATTTTTTTTTTTCTATACAAAAATCCGACTACCAATAAAAAAGCATGGAATTTTCAGACTATAGTGAGGGGGTCTCGATGGTCCTGGGATTTTCAATACAAAAAAAAAAATTTCTATACAAAAACGATGGTCCTGGGATTTTCAATACAAAAAAAAAATTCAATACAAAAACGATGGTCCTGGGATTTTCAATACAAAAAAAAAAAATTTCTATACAAAAACGATGGTCCTGGGATTTTCAATACAAAAAAAAAATTTCTATACAAAAACGATGGTCCTGGGATTTTAAATACAAAAAAAAAATTTTCAATACAAAAACGATGGTCCTGGGATTTTCAATACAAAAAATTTTTTTCAATACAAAAATCCGACTACCAATAAAAAAGCATGGAATTTTCACACTATAGTGAGGGGGTCTAGATGGTCCTGGGATTTTCAATACAAAAAATTTTTTTCAATACAAAAATCCAACTACCACTAAAAAAGCCAAGGATTTTTCAGACTATAGTGAGGTGGTCTCCTTGGTCCTGAGAAATAGGTGGTCTACACTAAAAAACGTGGTAAATTTTTCAGACTATAGTGAGGTGGGTCTCCTTAGTCCTGAGAAATAGGTGGTCTACACTAAAAAACGTGGTAAATTTTTCAATTGAAGTAAATAATGGTCCTAAAAATTAAATTACAATAAATTATGGTCAAAATTTTTGAATTACAGTAAATTATGGTCCTAAAAATTAAATTACAATAAATTATGGTCAAAATTTTTGAATTACAGTAAATTATGGTCCTAAAAATTAAATTACAGTAAATGATGGTCAAAATTTTTGAATTACAGTAAATTATGGTCAAAATTTTTCAATTACAGTAAAATAAGGTCCAATTTTTCAATTAAAGTAAATAATGGTCCTAAAAATTAAATTAAAGTAAATTATGGTCCTAAAAATTAAATTACAATAAATTATGGTCAAAATTTTTGAATTACAGTAAATTATGGTCCTAAAAATTAAATTACAGTAAATGATGGTCAAAATTTTTGAATTACAGTTAATTATGGTTCTAAAAAATTAAATTAAAGTAAATTAAGGTTCAAATTTTTCAATTAAAGTAAATTATGGTCCAAATTTTTGAATTACAGTAAATAATGGTTCTAAAAATTGAATTACAGTAAATTATGGTTCTAAAAAATTAAATTACAGTAAATTATGGTTCTTAAAAATTAAATTACAGTAAATTAAGGTTCAAATTTTTCAATTACAGTTAATTATGGTTCTAAAAAATTAAATTAAAGTAAATTAAGGTTCAAATCTTTCAATTAAAGTAAATTATGGTCCAAATTTTTGAATTACAGTAAATAATGGTTCTAAAAATTGAATTACAGTAAATTATGGTTCTAAAAAATTAAATTACAGTAAATTATGGTTCTTAAAAATTAAATTACAGTAAATTAAGGTTCAAATTTTTCAATTACAGTTAATTATGGTTCTAAAAAATTAAATTAAAGTAAATTAAGGTTCAAATCTTTCAATTAAAGTAAATTATGGTCCAAATTTTTGAATTAAAGTAAATTATGGTTCAAATTTTTAAATTAAAGTAATGAATGGGCACAAATAACTAAATTAAGGTTCTAAAAAAATTAAATTAAAGTTAATTAAGGTCCAAATTTTAAAATTAAGTAATCAATGGTCAAAAATTTTAAATTAAAGTTAAATAAGTAAATTAAAGTAATAATTTTTAAATAAGTAATGTAATAAGTAAATTAAAGTAAGATTTTAAAATTTATTAACAAAAAGTTGAAATAATAGAAGGTGTTTGAGAATTGAAATTTTTTAATGAAAATTTTTATGAAATAATTTTTTAAGTAATTTTTAATAGAAATTTTTATGGAATAATTTTTTAAGTTAATTTTTAATGGAAATTTTTATGAAATATTTTTCAATGATAATTTTAGATGGAAATTTTTAAGATAATTTTTAATGAAAATTTCTATGAAATATTTTTCAAAGACAAATTTTAATAATAATTCAACAACAAACCAACAACTTAGTACCAACAACCAGTAACTTATGAACATGTATTAACAATCAGATACCTACAACTAGTTACTAACAACCTGCTACCAAGTACTTACAATCAGTTACCTGCTACCAAGTACTTACAACATGATACCACGTACTAAATAACTCTCAAACAATCAGATACTTACAACCAATTACCAGATACCAAGTACCTACAACTAGTTACTAACAACTAGTTACCTGATACTAAGTACCTACAACCATCTAACAAGTACTAACAACCAAAAACAAGCAACCAACTAGGTACCAAGTACTAACAACCGACAACAACCAGCTAACAACTAAATACAACCTACCAAGTACCTACAACCACATACTAACAACTAGTTACCAGATACCAACTACTCACAGACGTCAACAACCAGGTACTAAGCATTATTAACCAACTACTAAGTACCAACAACAACTAACTACCAACTACTAAGTACCTACAACCACCTACCTATTAACTAGCTACAACCACCTACCAACTAGCTACCACCTACCCATTAACTAGTTACAACCAGCTAACTAGGTACTAGATACCAAGTACTAACAACCAGTTACCTGCTACTAAGTACCAACAACCACCTACCAAGTACATACAACCAACATCAACCAGGTACTAAGCATTAATTACCAACTACTAAGTACCTACAATCACCTACCCATTAACTAGTTACTAAGTACTATCAACCAACTAGGTACTAGATACCAAGTACTAACAACCAACAACAACCAGGTACTAATCATTAATTACCAATTACTAAGTACCTACAACCATCTACCAAGTACATACAACCAAGTACTAAGCATTATTAACCAACTACTAAGTACCTACAACCGACTAGCTACCACCTACCAAGTACCACCAACAACGAGATACCTACAACTAGATACTAACAACTAGTTACCAGATACCTACTACTCACAGCCGTCAACAACCAGGTACTAAGCATCATCAACCAAGTAATAACAACTAGATACCTAGTACTTACAACCAGATGACCACGTGAAATTATTAGTTAAATAGGTAAAATAATGTTTAATTTTTAAATTAACTAATCAATGGTCTAAAATATTAAAGTTAAAGTTAATTTAAGATGAAGATTTTCTGGGATTTCCAATGTTAATTTTAGATGCAAATCTTCGTCAATTAATGCAATGACCACATGAAATTATTAGTTAAATATGAAAATAAGGGTTATAATTAGTTGTTTAGTAAATTATGGTGTAAAATTAAGAAATAAAGAATAATTAGGTAAATTAAGGATAAATTAAGGAAAATTAAGGTTCAAAATTTAAAATTAAGTAACCAATGGTTCAAATTTTAAATTAAAGCTAAATAAGTAAATTAAAGTAAGTTTTTTAAATTTATTATCAAAAGATTGAATAACCACCAACTTTTTTGAGAAATGTAATTTTTAATGAAAATTTAAATGGAAATTTTTTTTAAGTTAATTTTAAATGTAAAATTTTTTAAGTTAATTTTAATGAAATAATTTTTTAAGTTAATTTTTTAATGGAAATTTTAATGGAATAATAATAATAATATAATAATAATAATAATTCAACAGTTCCCAACAATCGGTTACTAAATATTTTTAACTAGATGCTAACAAATACTTTGAACATGATACCACGTACTAACTAACTCTCAAACAACCAGATACCTACAACTAGTTACTAACAACCAACTAAGTATTCTTTATTGTATTTTATGAAATGTTTTTAAATTAATTTTTTATCTGTCTTTAAAAATATGTTTAATTACAATCAATAGAAAACCTTTTCAAAATGTCTAAATTTAACAAACATGTTGACTTTCATCAAAAAACCACAACTCAATCACTTTAAAACACCACGTGAAATTCAAAATAATTTAAATTACAATGAAATACTAATGAATTCTAATTTACAAAAACATCTTCTTTTAAATGATAACTACTGACTTATTATTGCAAAGTAAAAATCACATTCAATAAATACTTATTGTTGATCAGTTTTATTATATATACTCTGAGTTTATCCGACAGGATGTTTTGACCCCCTAAGGGTACTGGTCGTAAGGGTACTGGTCGTAAGGGTATTAGTCGTAAAGGTACTAGTCGTAAGGGTATTGGTAACACTCAACCACCACCTACTCATTAATTAACTACCATGTACTAACAACCAGGTCTCAAACAACTAAATACTAAACACTTACAACCCACAACAACCAGCTACTAAGCATTATCAACCTACAACTATATAACAACACTGTACCAGCTACCAAATACAAGATACCAAGTACCAACAATCAACTAACCACACATAAAAATAATAGCAATTAAATACAAAATATTCTTCATCACATACACTATCTTCTTATCAAAATCTAAAAAGTCAATCAGATACCAACTACCAACTACCAAGTACTAACAACCAACTACCTACAACCAAAAACTATGTACTAACAAATTGATCTTTAAAAGAAAAATACTCATCACTTGAAAAATTAGATGGAAAATTAATTGAACTCAAGACATCAATAACTTGGTAAAAATTGATTAAATAATTGCAAAAATTTAAATTTACTCAAAATAAATATCATAAAAATTTAATTAATAGACAAGAAAGAATTCTATTCATTAATCATCCAGTAAATAAAAAAATACTGATCATTCAAGTTGAATCAACTAAGATAATAAATTAATAATATAAGATTTAGTAGATAATTGATTTAGATTGAATAAATTAATTGAAATAAATTAATTTTAATTATTTTTTTTTTAAAAATAATACATGTACTCAAATTGATTGACTGAATGCTCAAAATATTCAAAAATCAGTATAAATTCATTACAATTATCAATGTCATCAATCTACAATAAAAATAATTATCATTAAATTCCAAAAGAGACTAGAAAACTAACAAACCAGAAAATTCATTCAAATGACAATAATTGGTATATTCAAGCGAATTCTCTAATAAAATCATCTAGAAAGAATCATTTCGCCTGAAATATCTCTATTTTTAAAGATTAGTATCTTATCGATAAGTACTTGTTAAATATCATATATTCACCTCAAACTAACAAGATTCCTTAAAATCCCTTAAATGACTATATTTCTACCCTTAATCAATATTATTACAAATAATTCAATAAAATCATCTAAAAAGCATCAAATTTCCCAAAAATAACTCTATCTTTAAAGATTAGTATTTTATCGATAAATATCCTTAAAAGGTTATATATTTACCTCAGACTAATAAGATTCCTTAAAATCCCCTTTAAATGACTATAATTCTAACTTTAATTCGTATTATCACAAATATTTCCCTATAAAACAGGTAAAATCATTAACTCTAAATAATTTATAAAATCTAATGATAAAACCGGTTATAATTAAATTTTTGTTAATCACTGTACTCGAAATTTAAAATAAATATTGCTTGAAATTTGACTGTACAATATAACTGAGTAGTTGCATAGAAAGATTAAATTTATCCATATTTCTTCAAATGATCATTTTTACCGATATCCAACCGATTTAATTACTAATTAAAATCACCCGATAGATTTCTCCCAATAAAGATCAATTTTCTTTAGTCGACGTTTTAAATCAATATTTCCAACTTTTGTCGTTGTCCGTCTAAATAAAGATAAAAAATAATTTAAAGTTGATATCAATCCCAATTATCTGTAAAGTTTTCATTGTCAAAACCAAGTAAATAGATTATCCCTACTTAATAAAACATTGTTCTAAACATAAATCTAAATTAATTTACTGTGCATTAATCACAACCTAATAAAACAATATAATTATTATTGATTCATAACTAATGTATTGCAATTTCACTTAAAACATTGATATTTTGCCAACATCACCATTAAAAAAATCATATATTCCCATCTTAACCCATCCTTAATTAAATTTAACCAACTATATCCCCTCAAAAGATCATATTTTCCCACCTTATTCGATCCCTCATTAAATCTAACCGACAATATCCCATCTTAACCGATCTCTCACCAAATATTTCTACCCTTTTAAACATCTAACCAAATATATCCTTCAATTCTACCCACTTGAATCCTCCTTTAATTCAATTCAGTCTTAAAATCCTTAGAGAGAATTCTTCAAAAAATATGACTTTTAATTAACTGTTAAAGACACCAGACATTCTTCTATTGAAATAATTTAGTAGCTAAATAATAAGAGCCCACTAAAAGGTCAAAATTCACTAAAATTTTCTACAAATATTCACCATCAAATACCTAACTGGAGATGATACATATATTAATTGATGATAATTCTTCAGCTATTCAACCAATCATTTTCAAGCAATAACAGCAAACTAAATTTCTGTATATCCTACAATAATTATCAAGTAAATTTTAAGTTATTGATAAAGTTAACTGGTTTCTTAGCTTATGTTTTTTAAAGTGCATCAATGTGTAAATATTCTTAGAAAATTATTGAAAAATTATTTATTCAAATGCATTACAAAGTCATCAAAAATCACTTAATTATTAACCTAATTGTCAATGAAATTAATTTTTATTTAAAAACTATTCAATAAAATACAACTAATTATCAAGAAATTAATTAAATTTATCAATTAAATTTATCAGTCAACATGAAATTCTTAGAAAATTATTCAATATCCTCATAAAAATTTATCCACTTGATTATTGTAAAAACTCTAATTATTAACATTGAAAATAAATTTTATTTAAAATTAAAAAACCAATCAATAAAAATACATTCAATTATCAAGAAATTAATTAAATTAACTTAGAATTAGCATTAAATTACAGAAATTCACAAAAATAATGGAAATTCACAAAATGATAAAAATTCACAAAAATAATAGAAATTCATGAAAATGATAGATATCCACGAAAAATTACGGAAATTCATGAAAATATTAGAAATTCACAAAAAATGATGGAAATTCATGAAAATGATAGAATAAAAAAATGACTTGAATAAAACCATCAACTCTAAAAATTATCAATGCCTTAAACAACAAATTTGTCTAAATAATCATTCAAATAAAAGCATTAAATACCTTTACGACTAATACACTTACGACATGTTGAATGTGAGTAGTACCCTTGTGAGCAATACCCATAGGGGGACAGAATATTTTTTCGGATAAACTCAGAGTATATATTAATTAACTCATTCAAATTTATCATTGAATCAGTAAATTATCATAAATTTCGATAAAAATTCTAATGTGGTAAGCAATGAAAAGAGAAATATTCTTTAAACTTAGATAAAACTAACAATGAAGGTGGTAAGAATCATTAAAGTGAGAAATTATTCATTACTCGATTCAAATGGGTGAAAATAATTGGTAGAATAATTTATTAATGGGCATAGATAAGAAAAAAGGTTGATAAGAATGGAAATATATTAATTGAATTTATTTAAAATTATTTCATAAAATTCATAAAAAAAAACTTTTAAAGAAATATTTGTGGAGATGTTTTAGGTGAAAATTAATCAAAATCGGCGGAATATAATTGATTAAATATCGAGGATGGGGGTTATAATTAATGGAAAATCAATGGGATACAAATGATTAAATAATGGAAAATCCGGGAATATAAGTGATTAATTAATGGAATATTGAGAATCGGAGGAATATCAATGAGAAGGATATATAATTTAAACTAGTTTATTATATAACAAGCCGTGTCTATTTTATTACGTAACAAGCTGTGAATGGTATTTGATTAAGAAATATGGAATAGGTCATTTTTTTTTTAAATTTTTGACTAAAATAAATTCTAAAATAATAGCAAATTATTACTAAATATGTTTTAATTTGCATTATGTATTTCAAAAACAATTATCATAAAAGAAAATAATATATATTACCTTTTCATTCAAATAAGTTAAATATTCAAATATAATTCTTAGAATATACAATCAAAATTAAATTTTAAAAATATAAATTTTATAAGTTTTTCAAATTCCGAATAATGTAAATCAGAAATTAATCTATTACCAGATATAGACTTTATCTTATTGCTGGAATAAGACAATTGAAATAAAAAGTTTTTTTTTGTTGAATAAGTACTTGTAATAATAGCTATATATTATTAAATTTACTATTCTACACTAAAATATTTCGAAAACAAATATCATAATATGAATTATATTACTCCTTTCAATCAAAGTAAATTAAATGTATCATTCAAATACAACTAAAATTAAATCATCAATTTAATACTTTAATTTAAAAATAAAAATTTTTATAAGTAAATGAAAATAAGTGTATTAAACAGTTCTAGACTTTTTAAACTTAGTGACTTTTTTTAGTGACTTAGTGACTTAGACTTTTTTTTAAGTCCTTTAATTAATGTAATAGAAGCTATTTATTATCAAATTTACTATTTTACACTAAAATATTCAATTTAGAAAAAAAAACCATCATAATATGAATATGAAACTTCAATCAAAATAAGTTAATACTTAAATATATGTCTTTTAAAATACAATCAAATTAAATACTTCACTAATTTTAAGTAAAGTTTTTTAAATTCTCTGGTAAATGTTAACAAGATATTAATTTATTAATCATTATATACCTTTAAAAATTATTATTGGAATAAAACAATAGAATGATATTCAAAATATGTACAATTTAAAAATATAATTAAAATTAAATTATATACTAGGTAAAATGTTGGTAAAATGTTGGTAAAATGATGGTTAAAATACCATTCACAGCTTGTTATGTAATAAAATAGACACGGGCTTGTTATGTAATAAACTAGTTTAAATTACATATCCTTCTCACTTTAATTAATTATTCACTTAAAACATCCCCACAAATATTTGTTTAAAAGTTTTTTTTTTTATTAAATTTATGAAATAATTTTAATAAATTCAATTAATATATTTCCATTCTTATCAACCTTTTTTCTTATCTATGCCCATTAATAAATTATTCTACCAATTATTTTCAACCCATTTGAATCGAGTAATGAATAATTTTCTCACTTTAATGATTCTTACCACCTTCATTGTTAGTTTTATCTAAGTTTAAAGAATATTTCTCTTTTCATTGCTTACCACATTAGAATTTTTATCGAAATTTATGATAATTACTGATTCAATGATAAATTTGAATGAGTTAATTAATATATACTCTGAGTTTATCCGAAAAAATATTCCTGTCCCCTATGGGTATTGCTCACAAGGGTACTACTCACATTCAACATGTCGTAAGTGTATTAGTTCGTAAAGGTATTTAATGCTTTTATTTGAATGATTATTTAGACAAATTTGTTGTTTAAGGCATTGATAATTTTTAGAGTTGATGGTTTTATTCAAGTCATTTTTTTTTATTCTATTCATTTTTCATGAATTTCCATCATTTTTTGTGAATTTCTAATATTTTCATGAATTTCCGTAATTTTTCGTGTGATATCTATCATTTTCATGAATTTCTATTATTTTGTGATTTTTATCATTTTGTGAATTCCATTATTTTTGTGAAGTTCTGTAATTAATGCTAATTCTAAGGTAAATTTAATTAATTTCTTGATAATTGAATGTATTTTATTGATTGTTTTTTAATTTTAAATAAAATTTATTTTCAATGTTAATAATTAGAGTTTTTACAATAATCAAGTGGATAAATTTTTATGAGGATATTGAATAATTTTCTAAGAATTTCATGTTGACTGATAAATTTAATTGATAAATTTAATTAATTTCTTGATAATTAGTTGTATTTTATGAATAGTTTTTAAATAAAATTAATTTCATTGACAATTAGGTTAATAATTAAGTGATTTTGATGACTTGTAATGCATTTGAATAAATAATTTTTCAATAATTTTCTAAGAATATTTACACATTGATGCACTTTAAAAAACATAAGCTAAGAAACCCGTTAACTTTATCAATAACTTAAAATTTACTGATAATTATTGTAGGATATACAGAAATTAGTTTGCTGTTATTGCTTGAAAATGATTGGTTGAATAGCTGAAGAATTATCATCAATTAATATATGTATCATCTCCAGTTTAGGTATTTGATGGTGAATATTTGTAGAAAATTTTAGTGAATTTTGACCTTTTAGTGGGCTCTTATTATTTAGCTACTAAATTATTTCAATAGAAGAATGTCTGGTGTCCTTTAACAGTTAATTAAAAGTCATATTTTTTGAAGAATTTCTCTCTAAGGATTTTAAGACTGAATGAATTAAAGGAGGATTCAAAGTGGGTAGAATTGACAGGATATATTTGGTTAGATGTTTACAAGGGTAGAAATATTTGGTAGAGAGATCGGTAAGATGGGATATTGTCGGTTAGATTTAATGAGGGATCGAATAAGGTGGGAAAATATGATCTTTTGAGGGGATATAGTGGTTAAATTTAATTAAGGATGGGTTAAGATGGGAAGTATATGATTTTTTTAATGGTGATGTTGGCAAAATATCAATGTTTAAGTGAAATTGCCAATACATTAGTTATGAATCAATAATAATTATATTGTTTTATTAGGTTGTGATTAATGCACAGTAAATTAATTTAGATTTATGTTTTAGAACAATGTTTTATAAGTAGGGATAATCTATTTACTTGGTTTTGGACAATGAAAACTTTACAGATAATTGGGATTGATATCAACTTTAAATTATTTTTTATCTTTATTTAGACGGACAACGACAAAGTTGGAAATATTGATTTAAAACGTTCGACTAAAGAAAATTGATCTTTATGGGAGAATCTATCGGGTGATTTTAATTAGTAATTAAATCGGTTGGATATCGGTAAAAATGATCATTTGAAGAAATATGGATAAATTTAATCTTTCTATGCAACTACTCAGTTATATTGTACAGTCAATTTCAAGCAATATTTATTTAAATTTCGAGTACAGTGATTAACAAAAATTTAATTATAACCGGTTTTATCATTAGATTTTATAAATTATTTAGAGTTAATGATTTTACCTGTTTTATAGGGAAATATTTGTGATAATACGAATTAAAGTTAGAATTATAGTCATTTAAAGGGGATTTTAAGGAATCTTATTAGTCTGAGGTAAATATATAACCTTTTAAGGATATTTATCGATAAATACTAATCTTTAAAGATAGAGTTATTTTTGGGAAATTTGATGCTTTTTAGATGATTTTATTGAATTATTTGTAATAATATTGATTAAGGGTAGAAATATAGTCATTTAAGGGATTTTAGGAATCTTGTTAGTTTGAGGTGAATATATGATATTTAACAAGTACTTATCGATAAGATACTAATCTTTAAAATAGAGATATTTCAGGCGAAATGATTCTTTCTAGATGATTTTATAGAGAATTCGCTTGAATATACCAATTATTGTCATTTGAATGAATTTTCTGGTTTGTTAGTTTTCTAGTCTCTTTTGGAATTTAAATGATAATTATTTTTTCATTGTAGATTGATGACATTGATAATTGTAATGAATTTATACTGATTTTGAATATTTTGAGCATTCAGTCAATCAATTTGAGTACATGTATATTATTTTTAAAAAAAAATAATTAAAATTAAGTTTATTTCAATTAATTTATTCAATCTAAATCAATTATCTACTAAATCTTATATTATTAATTTATTATCTTAGTTGATTCAACTTGGAATGATCAGTATTTTTTATTTACTGGATGATTAATGAATAGAATTCTTTCTTGTCTATTAATTAAATTTTTATGATATTTATTTTGAGTAAAATTTAAATTTTTGCAATTATTTAATCAATTTTTACCAAGTTATTGATGTCTTGAGTTCAATTAATTTTCCATCTAATTTTCAAGTGATGAGTATTTTTCTTTTAAGATCAATTTGTTAGTACATAGTTTTTGGTTGTAGGTAGTTGGTTGTTAGTACTTGGTAGTTGGTTAGTTGGTATCTGATTGACTTTTTAGATTTTGATAAGAAGATAGTGTATGTGATGAAGAATATTTTGTATTTAATTGCTATTATTTTTATGTGTGGTTAGTTGATTGTTGGTACTTGGTATCTTGTATTTGGTAGCTGGTACAGTGTTGTTATATAGTTGTAGGTTGATAATGCTTAGTAGCTGGTTGTTGTGGGTTGTAAGTGTTTAGTATTTAGTTGTTTGAGACCTGGTTGTTAGTACATGGTAGTTAATTAATGAGTAGGTGGTGGTTGAGTGTTACCAATACCCTTACGACTAGTACCTTTACGACTAATACCCTTACGACAGTACCCTTACGACCAGTACCCTTAGGGGGTCAAAACATCCCTGTCGGATAAACTCAGAGTATATATAATAAAACTGATCAACAATAAGTATTTATTGAATGTGATTTTTACTTTGCAATAATAAGTCAGTAGTTATCATTTAAAAGAAGATGTTTTTGTAAATTAGAATTCATTAGTATTTCATTGTAATTTAAATTATTTTGAATTTCACGTGGTGTTTTAAAGTGATTGAGTTTGTGGTTTTTTGATGAAAGTCAACATGTTTGTTAAATTTAGACATTTTGAAAAGGTTTTCTATTGATTGTAATTAAACATATTTTTAAAGACAGATAAAAAATTAATTTAAAAACATTTCATAAAATACAATAAAGAATGACTTAGTTGGTTGTTAGTAACTAGTTGTAGTGTATCTGGTTGTTTGAGAGTTAGTTAGTACGTGGTATCATGTTCAAAGTATTTGTTAGCATCTAGTTAAAAATATTTAGTAACCGTATTGTTGGGAACTGTTGAATTATTATTATTATTATTATTATTATTCCATTAAAATTTCCATTAAAAAATTAACTTAAAAAATTATTTCATTAAAATTTAACTTAAAAAATTTACATTTAAAATTAACTTAAAAAAAATTTCCATTTAAATTTTCATTAAAAATTACATTTCTCAAAAAAGTTGGTGGTTATTCAATCTTTTGATAATAAATTTAAAAACTTACTTTAATTTACTTATTTAGCTTTAATTTAAAATTTGAACCATTGGTTACTTAATTTTAAATTTTGCAACCTTAATTTTCCTTAATTTATCCTTAATTTACCTAATTATTCTTTATTTCTTAATTTTACCACCATAATTTACTAAACAACTAATTATAACCCTTATTTTCATATTTAACTAATAATTTCAATGTGGTCATTGATTAATTGACGAAGATTTGCATCTAAAATTAACATTGGAAATCCCAGAAAATCTTCATCTTAAATTAACTTTAACTTTAATATTTTAGACCATTGATTAGTTAATTTAAAAATTAAACATTATTTTACCCTATTTAACTAATAATTTCACGTGGTCATCTGGTTGTAATTACTAGGTATCTAGTTGTTATTACTTGGTTGATGATGCTTAGCTACCTGGTTGTTGACGGCTGTGAGTAGTAGGTATCTGGTAACTAGTTGTTAGTATCTAGTTGTAGGTATCTCGTTGTTGGTGGTACTTGGTAGGTGGTAGCTAGTCGGTTGTAGGTACTTAGTAGTTGGTTAATAATGCTTAGTACTTGGTTGTATGTACTTGGTAGATGGTTGTAGGTACTTAGTAATTGGTAATTAATGATAGTACCTGGTTGTTGTTGGTTGTTAGTACTTTGGTATCTAGTACCTAGTTGGTTGATAGTACTTAGTAACTAGTTAATGGGTAGGTGATTGTAGGTACTTAGTAGTTGGTAATTAATGCTTAGTACCTGGTTGATGTTGGTTGTATGTACTTGGTAGGTGGTTGTTGGTACTAGTAGCAGGTAACTGGTTGTTAGTACTTGGTATCTAGTACCTAGTTAGCTGGTTGTAACTAGTTAATGGGTAGGTGGTAGCTAGTTGGTAGGTGGTGTTGTAGCTAGTTAATAGGTAGTGGTTGTAGGTACTTAGTAGTTGGTAGTTAGTTGTTGTGGTACTTAGTAGGTTGGTTAATAATGCTTAGTACCTTGGTTGTTGACGTCTGTGAGTAGTTGGTATCTGGTAACTAGGTTGTTAGTATGTGGTTGTAGGTACTTGGTAGGTTGTATTAGTTGTTAGCTGGTTGTTTGTCGGTTGTTAGTACTTGGTACCTAGTTGGTTGCTTGTTTTTGGTTGTTAGTACTTGTTAGATGGTTGTAGGTACTTAGTATCAGGTAACTAGTTGTTAGTAACTAGTTGTAGGTACTTGGTATCTGGTAATTGGTTGTAAGTATCTGATTGTTTGAGAGTTATTTAGTACGTGGTATCATGTTGTAAGTACTTGGTAGCAGGTAACTGATTGTAAGTACTTGGTAGCAGGTTGTTAGTAAACTAGTTGTAGGTATCTGATTGTTAATACATGTTCATAAGTTACTGGTTGTTGGTACTAAGTTGTTGGTTTGTTGTTGAATTATTATTAAAATTTGTCTTTGAAAATATTTCATAGAAATTTTCATTAAAAATTATCTTAAAAATTTCCATCTAAAATTATCATTGAAAAATATTTCATAAAAATTTCCATTAAAAAGTAACTTAAAAAATTATTCCATAAAAAATTCTATTAAAAATTACTTAAAAAATTATTTCATAAAAATTTCATTAAAAAATTTCAATTCTCAAACACCTTCTATTATTTCAACTTTTTGTTAATAAATTTTAAAATCTTACTTTAATTTACTTATTACATTACTATTTAAAAATTATTACCTTTAATTTACTTATTTAACTTTAATTTAAAATTTTTGACCATTGATTACTTAATTTTAAATTTGGACCTTAATTAACTTTAATTTAATTTTTTTAGAACCTTAATTTATAGTATTTGTGCCCATTCATACTTTAATTTAAAAATTTGAACCATATATTTACTTTAATTCAAAAATTTGGACCATAATTTACTTTAATTGAAGATTTGAACCTTAATTTTACTTTAATTTAATTTTTTAGAACCATAATTAACTGTAATTGAAAAATTTGAACCTTAATTTACTGTAATTTAATTTTTAAGAACCATAATTTACTGTAATTTAATTTTTAGAAACCATAATTTACTGTAATTCAATTTTTAGAACCATTATTTACTGTAATTCAAAATTTGGACCATAATTTACTTTAATTGAAAGATTTGAACCTTAATTTACTTTAATTTAATTTTTTAGAACCATAATTAACTGTAATTGAAAAATTTGAACCTTAATTTACTGTAATTTAATTTTTAAGAACCATAATTTACTGTAATTAATTTTTTAGAACCATAATTTACTGTAATTCAATTTTTTAGAACCATTATTTACTGTAATTCAAAAATTTGGACCATAATTTACTTTAATTGAAAAATTTGAACCTTAATTTACTTTAATTTAATTTTTTTAGAACCATAATTAACTGTAATTCAAAATTTTGACCATCATTTACTGTAATTTAATTTTTAGGACCATAATTTACTGTAATTCAAAATTTTGACCATAATTTATTGTAATTAAGTTTTAGGACCATAATTTACTGTAATTCAAAAATTTTGACTGCATAAAGTTATTGTAATTTTAATTTTTTAGACCATATTTTACTTTATTTAATTTTTAGGACGCATTATTTGCTTAATTGCAAAATTGGACCCTTATTTACTGTAATTGAAAATTTTGACCATAATTTGACTGTAATTCAAAATTTTGACCATATTTACTGTAATTTTAATGTTTAGGACCATATTTACTGTAATTTCAAAATTTTGACCATATTATATTGTAATTAATTTGTTAGGACTCAAATTTATTACTGTAATTCAAAAATTTTGACCATAATTTATTGTAGATTTAATTTTTAGGACGCATTATTTACTTCAATTGAAAAATTTACTACGTTTTTTAGGTAGACCCCCTATTTCTCATGACTAAGATGAACCTACCTCACATATAGTCTGAAAAAATTTACCACTTTTTAGTGTAGACCTACGCTATTCTCAGTACGCAAGGAGAACGCGACCTCACTATATCTGAAATCCTTGGCTTTTTAGTGGTAGTTGGATTTTTGTATTGAAAAAAATTTTTTGTATTGAAAATCCAGGACCATCTAGACCCCCTCACTATAGTGTGAAAATTCCATGCGTTTTTTATTGTTGTTCGATTTTTGTAATTGAAAAAATGTTGTGGGGGGTATGAAATCCCAGGACCATCGTTTTTGTATTGAAATTTTTTTTTTGTATTAAATCCCAGTACGTCATCGTTTTGTATAGAAATTTTTTGTATGAAATCCAGACCATCGTTTTGTATGAACTTTTTTTTTTTGTATTGAAAATCCCAGGACCATCGTTTTTTGTATTGAATTTTTTTTTTTGTATTGAAATCCCAGGAACGCATCGTTTTTGTATAGAAATTTTTTTTTTTGTATTGAAAATCCCGAGTACCCTCGAGACCCCTACTATAGTCTGAAAATTCCATTCTTTTTTATTGTAGTCGGATTTTGTATA